>CM047521.1:22015238-22045238 GCA_026122265.1 Ammodytes dubius | reverse complement strand
GAGAGAGAGAGAGAGAGAGAGAGAGAGAGAGAGAGAGAGAGAGAGAGAGAGAGAGAGAGAGAGAGAGAGAGAGAGGAGAGAGGGAGGGAGCCAGAAAGGGTGAGATGTAGAGAGAGAGAGAAGAGGATGTGAGATTGAGGGCAAAGAGGTAGAGTTGGAGGGAGTAGGGAAAGAAGGGTGGAAGCTGCAAGATCAAGGCAGATGTGAGGGAGGAGGCGAATGGAGAGATGCAGGGAGGAGGAGAAGAGGAGAAAAACGGAGATCGTTATCGCGGGGCCGTGCCGCCTATTGATTTGCGTTAGTTGTCTCGAGCCGGGTGAAATAACAGCGGCGCTGGGATGCAGACTCCCTCGTCATTAGCAAACTGCATGCCGGCGTGTAGCGCGCGTGTGTGCATCTGCGTTGGTTGTGTGTGTGTGTGTGTGTGTGTGTGTGTTTTGTGACCATATGGCATGTTTGATGTCCACATGATTAAGAAGACCAAAAGTAGTGAAAAAATCAAAAACTAAACACAAAGGAAAAGGCATATGACAGAGTTGCAACACTTTAAGAAAGAGAGAGAGATACAGAGAGAGAGAGAGAGAGAGAGAGAGAGAGAAAGAGATGGAGAGTGAGAGGCAAAGGGAGAGAGAGAAAGAGAGAGAGAGAAAGAGAAAGAGAGAGAGTGAGAGGGAAAGGGAGAGAGAGAGAGAAACAGATTGGAGGGAAGGGGAAAACAGACTGAGGGAGAGAGACAGACCAGCGGACTGTGTCGGAGTGAATCTCTCACTTGGGATGACAGATCTATCTCACAGGTGGATGAGAAGAGACAAAGTTAACTCGGTCTGCTTTCCGCATGTGGCGCAGTGTGATGGTGGCGCTGGAGGTGATGTGTGTGTGTCTTTGATATATATATATATAGAGAGAGTGTGTGTGTGTGTGTGTGTGTGTGTGGTGTGTGTGTGTGTGTGTGTGTGTCTCTCGCCAGGGGAACAGGGAAGTGTGAATATGGCTGTGGATCTCTGCCAACTGAGCTGAGGGGAAGGAGGAGGAGAAAAGAGAAAGACAGTGAGAAAGGAAGTGAAGGAGGAGGAGATGAAGAGGAGAGGGGGAAAACTCCATCCTTTGTTCTTTAGTTGATGAAAGCAGGAATTGGATCCTCTCTACTCCCACTCTCGCTTTCTCTCTTGGAGATGAGCCTTGATGTGTTATGGTGAGCGAGCAAGTGAGGGATATGCACCATACGCACACACACACACACACGCAAACGCACACACACACACACACACACACACACACACACACACACACACACACACACACACACACACACACACACACACACACACACACACACACACACACACACACACACACACACACACACACACACACACACACACACACACACAACTGCTGCCTTTTTTCTCTCAACTAAAGACCCAAATGACTCCTCGCTCACTAATTAAACTTTAATCTCCAATAGCGCGCAAATTACCTGCCATGCAACTGAGCGCTGAAGAACTACAGGGATACAAGGAAGACAGGGAGAGGGAGGGAGGGAAGGGAGGGAGGGAGGGAGGGAGGGGGCGACGGACAGATGAAGGAAAGGAGAGTTGGAGTGAAGGTCACACTCCACCTGCAGGAGAGAAAAAAACTTTCCCTCCTTCTAATTTTATCTCTTCTCTCTTCCCTGTGCCCTCTCTATTTACACCTATATGTCTGTGCTGTTGATGTGTGAGTGTGTGTGTGAGGATGAGGTGCTGGAGCTGTAAATGGAGCAGTAGGCTGGGGCCTCACTCCCTGAACCAGTCAAGGTCCCCCCCCCCTCCAATCTCACCTGGATGCTTATCACACACACACACACACACACACACACACACACACACACACACACACACACACACACACACACACACACACACACACACACACACACACACACACACACACACACACACACACACACACACACACACACACACACACACACACACCACACACACACACACACACACACACACACACACACACACACACACACACACACAAAAATGATGCTAGCCAAGTCCTCTCTGCCTGGCCTCGTTCCCATCTCTCCGTTACAGCCACAGCCTCTGGTAGGACACACAGACTGCACGCACACACACAAAACTCACTCCACCATTTTGTGCTACACAGCAGAGGGCATCACAGCAGTGTTGTGTGTGTGTGTGTGTGTGGTGTGTTTTGTGTTCACTTGGTTAATCACAAAGAACTAACGATAATTACCACCATTTTCCTACCTTCCTCGATCCAAGCCTAACTGTCAGGTTGTGTGTATGCATGCATTTGTTGTGTGTGTGTGTGTGTGTGTGTGTGTGTGTTTATGCAATGACTGAACCACTAGCTGGCGAGAACACTAAATCCTAAAATAAAAAAATCCTCAACATGTCACATTTTGCAGCTACAGTTCATAAACTCTCATGAGCAGCAGAGAGGAAGACTGTTTAGAAAACAATTGATGTGGTTGAGGACAATGAAATGAAGTCCAAAGTGGAATGCATTCAAATTCCGCTCATAACCCGCAAATGAGCTGCAAGCCATGGCACTCTACATGCTGCCTCAAGCTCTGTGTAATGGTGCATGGAAGCGTTTTCTATGAATGCAGGAAGGCATTTAGTATATTGCCATACATTGTCCTTTTCTAAATTCGCCCATTTGTGATATAAAAACGCTGTGAGAACCATGAGATACAGCTGCTAGCGCTGTTTGAAAAAGATTAAAAAGTAAGAAGAATCGCTTCTCAGGTGCAACACTATACCGTTGATGTGTCATGTATAAAAAACCTTCCTGGAAAAAAATGTTCCCTTTAAAAAAAAAAATGTCTCCCCAGACGTCTCTCTGAGGAAATGTGTCCTGAACTTGTTGCCTTACGTAAGAGAAAGCAATATTCGAAGTGATGACACTTTTAGGAACTGCTCTGAACGGCTCAAGTATTTTAAGTACCTTTAATGTGCAGCAGGTGGTAAGGGGGTGAAGGACATCAGCCGGATCAGCCATCACAGAGTTCCCATTTTGTAGATTAAACTGCCGCTGCTCCAATATCCCGGGATGAAATTATTGAGAAAATACTGCAGCGCTAATGCAGGACCTGGGAAGCTGGAGCATACGCTATGTGGCGGACACTTTTATCTTAACTACCCAATGACACCAGTGAGTGCACATATTTTAAGCCTGGCTGGTGCCAATGGGAATGAAAAACTCTGAGCGTGTTAGTGCCACACTCTGTCATCTGCGCAGTTAAGTCACACGCCGGAGTAACTCCCATCTCTTACAGTAACTGTTCAGTCTCCTTGTTGTGTCCTCACAGTGTGTGCATTACCTACAGTCGTTGGTGAGGCTCGCGACAGGGGGGGGGACATCAGCGGACAATCAAGGATATGCCCGTCATGCAAGGTTGGTCTGGTGTGTGTGTGTGTGTGTGTGTGTGTGTGTGTGTGTGTGTGTGTGTGTGTGTGTGTCACACCGTGTGCGTAGGTGTGTGTTTCCTGTCTGCTTGTGTGAGTGCACTATACCTGCCATGCGTGACTAGACTAGAGTCAGGTGTTCTGGGAGGGGCGTTGGCAAGGCGATGCGTCCATATGCTTGCCAGTGAGTGGCGGGCAGAGCGAGTGGGGAGGGGATGTGCACTAGGCCTGCGGTGCATGACTTCATCCCTCCTGCAGACAGAAGGGACTGGGACTGAGAGAGGCTGACTGACTATAATAGAGGGTGTGAAAGGATGCTGTTAGAAAGAAAGAAGAGACCAGACCCAAAGAGGGAACTGACTGAAAGACCCGCATTTGTTTATGTGGGTCTGTTGATGTATTGTTTACCTGTCATTCAGTGCTATTTGAACGTATAACTTCACACATGGACACATCAACCACTGCTCACTCTCTTCGCACTGCCTCCTTTCCCCAGACGCTGTGTTTGACTAGACTATAGAGCTTGAGCAGATATGTACTTTAACCATTGTCTTGCGTTCACATTGCCACAGCTGTGATCCACCAAATGCGTAGGTTTGGTTAAGTAGCCTAAATCATTAGCATTAAGCTCATAAGAAGCCTTTGTGTCTGTGGTGTGCGTTTGGGGCAGACTGCAGGGTTGAAACCGCACCACAAGGCAGCTTGGTCAGTAACAGCTGTGAGTGCTGCCGTTTGCTTTGCTCCCATCTGAGCACGAATACATCGAGCTAATGCTACAAGACAAACTTTCTATGTTTGTCCCCTATACCACATCTTTAGATCTGAGGAGTCTGCATCATGATGGGGGTGGGAAATGCA
Source organism: Ammodytes dubius (assembly GCA_026122265.1). Classification (NCBI taxonomy): domain Eukaryota; kingdom Metazoa; phylum Chordata; class Actinopteri; order Uranoscopiformes; family Ammodytidae; genus Ammodytes; species Ammodytes dubius. The sequence goes on along the minus strand of CM047521.1, from coordinate 22,040,952 downwards.
CCTATGCATCCGTGTACACACACACAACACACAACACACACACACACACACACACACACACACACACACACACACACACACACACACACACACACACACACACACACACACACACACACACACACACACACACACACACACACACACACACACACACACACACACACACACACACACACAGAGGTGGCATTTATCGCCTCTGATGACTGCGGGCAGGTAACAGAATAGGTGGTGGTCTGACATTGAGGCATGGCGAATACGTTCACCTTGGAGCCAATTATGTTAACCTTCTATCCATCATTCAAAGTTAGCTAGCTTATCTGCTCCTCTCAGCACATAGCAACCAACCTACAGCCAATTAGTGCCAAGCCTTCCTTGTTTCCATGGCAATAAACCGACCCAGCCTCCTAATGTATATCCATTTAGGGACACCTAAGGCAAAAGCACTAGTGGCGTTCCAGCATGTGCTCAGTGCAGCATTTTAAAATAAAATAAAAAGCATAACAAAATCAAACTTGGACTTCATTAATACACGAACGATAAACAAAGCTGATAAGATTGGCTGCAGTTTCCAATGTGTGCAACAGGGTGTTTTTTTTTCTTCAAGGAAAACAATTTGCTGGACAGCTTCGCGCAAAATACCACAGATGGTAGAAGGAGAAATAGGCCGACGACGAAATCCCTTCAAAGATGTTTATCCTTTTCAGTAAAAAAAAACGAAAGAGAAAACAAGTGCATATGGAGGGAGGGGGAGGAGGGATAAGTTGTCGCATTTCCATTGTTGGAATGTTACATGTTTCTTTAAAACAGCAGCGCTGTTGGCACGAGGCACATGGCTACCGATCATAGTTGTTGATATTGAGGATTTGACAGTATATGACATGGACTCATAATTGCATCAACTACATATGCAGAGGCTCAGAACGCTATACATTAAACACTTCCTGGTATGAGCGGAAATGCTGCGTTGCGTTTTCAGGAGAAGCCGACTTCCTCCTTCTTCACCCATCGCCCATTCCTTTTACCCTGTCCTGCCCCCCCCCCTCCCCTCGCCACCCCACCTCCCCCTGCCCATCTCTGCTCCCACTCCACTGCCAGTCCCTACCTGTCTCATTTGCATAGGATGCCTCATTTGCATACATATGAGCTAAAGAGAAAGGGGATTTGTGGCGGGAGATGAAGAAGAGGAGGAGAGGCGAGATATGCAGGCAGGCGAAGGCTGATGAAAAGAAATGAAAAAGAGCCCTTTTAGGAGGGGAACCGCAGCCTCTCTCTCTCTCTCTCTCTCTCTCTCTCTCTCTCCTCGTTTTCCACCCTCTCTCTTTCAATTCTGTTCTCGCCCCTTTAGGTCACACCTTGAAGAACTCCCACGAAGGCCCCATTAACGCAAAATGTCTGACAGAGAGAGAGAGAGTAAAGAAAGTAAAAGCAGAACAGATAGCTGATGAAAGATCTGCTGCCACATGGGTCGAATGAGAGCAGAAGGGAAAAAAAAACACCTAAACAGAGACAACAAACGCATATATAAATAGAGCGCAGGAGCTGTCCACATCTGCAGCAGCCTGGCTCTGTGTTACCGCGGTGTTGTTGTTGCCGTGGTGGCGATGGATGGTTGCCTCGGAACAGCAAAGCTGATTGGCTGTGAGGTAAGGACCCCCTCCCCTTTCTCTTTCCCTCTAGGGTGGCACACGACAGGACCTCCCCTTCCCCTTCCCCTCACACACGCGCACACACACACACACCACACCACACACACACACACACAACACACACACACACACACACACCCCACACACACACACACACACACACACACACACACACCACACACACACACCTATTAAATATGTACTAAGACACTGAAGATACCAAAACAATTTTTACGCATCCTCACGTCTTTCGAGACTCGGTAGAAGAGGTGTACAGAGATGGCCACACACATACATCAAAACACACGCGCGCACAAACACATCAAACGCTGATAAATACACACGATATTGATATGATACACACGTACTCAGAACTATCTAGACCAGTTCAAATGGGCAAACACACCCAGACATCCTCTATAATATTAACAACCTCCACCCCCCCCCCCCCCACCCCCGTCTCCACATCAGGACAACCCAGATGCATCCCGTACAATCTGTCCCTGATTGCACACAAGTACTCCAACCCCCTACACACGTACAAACACGCGCGCACACACACACGCGCACACACACACACACACACACACACACACACACACACACCACACACACACACACACACACACACACACACACACACACACACACACACACACACACACACACACACACACACACACACACACACACACACACACACACACCCGCACCCGCACACAAATAGGCATATTTATCCTGCTTGAGTCGGTTAATTGCATATGTCTAATAACCTGGTGCAGATAGAAAGCAGAGCAGTGCTCTCTCCCGTCTCTCTGTGGACACAGTCCAGACGTGAGGCAACTGCAGAAGCCAGGGATATAGAAAGGCAGCAAGAGATTGGAGGAGAAAAGACATAGATGTGTGTGTGTGTGTGTGTGTGCGCGTGTCTGTTTGTGTGTGTTTGTGTTTGCGCATGCCTGTTTGTGTGTGTGTGTGTGTGTGTGTGTGTGTGTTTGTCCTCTAGTCTTTGTTTGATCTTTCCGCCGGGGCCTGAAATGCTGCAGCGTTCCAGGAATAATAACTTCCTATATACCTGTTCATCCCCCACACAGCATGCATTCATGCATCCACACAATCAGGGTGGATGCATGTGCGCATAGAAAAATAAAGCATCCGCCAACAACACACAATACCTTGCTGACGACAGCTTTTTATAGATAGATGGTTTTGTCATGTGCACACACACACACACACACACACACACACACACACACACACACACACACACACACACACACAACACACACACACACACACACACACCACACACACACACACACACACACACACACACACACACACACACACACACACACACACACACACACACACACACACACACACACACACACACACACACACACACACACACACACACACAAACACAAACAATCACCCATGCGTGAGCCATCTCCTGTGTATCATCAGGACCGGGTGGAAAGGACAGAGGGGGGGCTGAGAAAAGAGGGAGAAAGTGATGAAGGGTGGCAGGGGGTAAAGGAGTGGAGATGAAAGCGTGAGGGGGGAGGGGGTAAAAGGCCAAAGGAGAGATATGAGAGAGAGAGAGAAAGAGAGAGAGAGAGAGATTAAGAAGGGGGGAGGCAGAAACAAAGGAGAAGATGATCTGAATTGGGGTTGAGGGAAAGAGGGAAGGACAGATGTGCTGACTGACGATTAGATGGAAAACAAGAGGAAAGAGAGACACAGACAGAGAAAGAAAGAAAGAGAGAGAGAGAGAGAGAGAGAGAGAGAGAGAGAGAGAGAGAGAGAGAGAGAGAGCCTGTCACCTCCAGTCAGTGGCTATTAGCGGCCGCAGCAGCAGCTCTGAGACACCATCCCTCATTCGGCTCTGGCAGCGCTGGCACAATTAGACACACACACATGCACACACACCTTCATGCACACGCTCGTCCATCCGTCTCTTTTTCTCCTCCTTTCACATGTGTGTGTGTGTGTGTGTGTGTGTGTGTGTGTGTGTGGCTGAGACTAATTGAGTGCGTGTGCGTCAGGCTGTGTCTGAGCTCAGTGTTTTTCTCTCTATGTCTCCGTCTGTCGCATGTGTGTCTCTGTGTGTGTGTGTGTGTGTGTGTGCATGTGTGTGTGTGTGTGTGTGTAATAGAAAGATTTAGAGAAAGCGCAAATGTCCTTGTGTTTGATCTGCTTTTCTGTGTGTGTGTGTGTGTGTGTGTGTGTGTGTGTGTGTGTGTGTGTGTGTGTGCGTGTGTGTGTGTTTCTGCCACTGAGGGCCCTGTGCCCGGGTCTGAGAGTGAGTGATAGAGTCAATGCCAACTTGAGCTGCATGCCACAGTCTTCACGCCTGCACCCGTGTCCTACCACTGCCAGCGTCGCCCTCCTCCTCCTCCTCTTCCTCATCCTCCCTGGTCTCTCTCTCTCTCTCTCTCTCTCTCTCTCTCTCTCTCTCTCTCTCTCTCTCTCTCTCTCTCTGTGTGTCACTCTCCTCAACCCTCTCATTCTTTTTCTTATTTTTTTTATCGACCCTCTCATGCTCACTGTATTCGTTCATATTTTACCCCGTAGTGGCCAAATTGCCCAAGTCTTTAGCTCAGTCTCCCAAGTGTGCAGCCTTTACCCTTTTCTTTCTTCCTATCTGTCTCTCTCTCCCCCCCCTCTCTCTCTCCGTCTCTCTCCCTCTCTCATTCAACGCCTGTGACCACTCTGCCCAACACTCACATCCTCACAAATGTGTATAAATAGCTTAAGCTCCACCAGCCCTCCTCCCCTATAACTCTAATGTCTCACCTCTCTATTGTCTCCTTGTGTCCGTCGCCTTGTTGGAAGTGCATTCCACTCGCATCTTTTTCATTCTTTTACCAACACATCCCATCTTTTCTTCACATCAGAACAGGGCTGGACTGGCCATCGGGCGTACCGGGCAATGCCCGGTGGGCCGACAGGCATTTTGGGCCGGGCCGGGTCCATAAAAAAAAAAAAAAAAAAAAAAAATTAATTAATTTTTTTTTTTTTTTTTTTTGGACCCTCGGCTGTGTGACTCGGCCCGGCCCGGCCAAGTCACACAGCCGAGGGCCGAGGTCCCTTCCCTCTCGGGAGTGCCATGGACATATAAATGTGCGTGCAGGCTGTCAACTTCACCTGAAAGTTACCAGGCCATTACTCATTATGATTGGTTTTAGGCTAGGCCTGGCCCAATCACACACACAGCAGAGGGCCGCCCATTCAGAGGCTGCATTGAGTTGTATTATGACGCATTCAACTTGTACTCAGTAATTATGAGCATCTGACGATGGTCAGTTTTACGTTCAGGGCCGTTGGACTGTGGACAGGCTTGGGGGGGCCCAAGGCAGAGGGGGGCTGCACCCAAGAAAATAAAAACTTATTTTTTTGATTTTTTATTAATTTTACTGGCTCAATATAGGCCCCTGATCTTTGAAGGCCCAGAAATGTTTTATTTAGGGGAAAAAACAGATATCAGGGGCCTTTCATTCATCAGTACATTTTTGTTATTTTTTAAATAACATTGTTCGGGGCTATGAAGATCAGGGGCCTATATTGGGCCATTAAAAAATACAAACGAAGGGAAAAAATTCCCGAAGCTGACTGGATTTTTTAAACATTCTTCTTTCTGCTTTTTGGTCATTCTGTGTCTTTGAATCATTCCAGAAAATAGTACTAAATAGCTTACATAGGAAACAGTTGATTTAGCCTTTGTTTTCTCCTCAAAGTGCACCAGATTGATGAATTTTACTTTAACATTTAAAAAAAAATCTTCCGGGGGAGCATTCCCCCGGACCCCCTACAAGGTCCAGGGTCCACGACACAGTCTCCCAAATTCCTGTGACAAACACTTTGTGTGTGCATGGTTATTAACAGTCATTAGACCAGGGGTTGTGTTCAAGTACGCGTAATGATCTGGTCATTCATCAATAGAAACATTGTGTTGTTATCTGGCTCAAAGAGGGACCAGTCACTCATACGTTTTGGACTATAGACAAACATAGCTTTTACATGTTTGTATTGTAAGACCGCCTCTCAGAGGGCCCATCAGGACTTCCTGTATAGGGGCCCAGAATTTGGTGCAACACCCCTGCCTCCGCATAACGTATAAACGGTGGGCTGCCATGGCCAAAAATGCCAGGGCCGATTTTTTGTCCCAGTCCAGCCCTGCATCAGAATACATCATTTCTTCCCAGCATTATTTGTTACCATAGGCCACCACTAGTGGTAGCTGTTTTCCTCTTCACCTGTCCACTCACAAGCCCTCTCCACCACAACGTTTTTCTCCTTATCCTCTATATTTTTAACATCTCAAAATCTGTGAGATGTCTCTATTAAGTGCACTCCATCCTTCTCATGAGAGTCCTCATTATCCTACTCCCTACCACCACTTGCCTCTTCTTTTCTTCCTCCCTTCCTCCCTTCGTTCGTTCGTTCGTTCGTTCGTTCGTTCCTCCCTTCCTTCCCATCTCTCTTCCCTCCCCATCTCTCTCCTCCATCACCTGCTTCTCAGCGGTGTTTCTCCTCATTTCCATACAGGCTGGAAGCCTGCAGGCCTCTCTGGCTCATATCCTCACCTACCGAGAGGGAAACATGGACACACACACACACACACACACACACACACACACACACACACACACACACACACAACACACACACACACACACACACACACACACACACACACACACACACACACACACACACACACACACACACACACACACACACACACACACACACACACACACACGCACACACACATACACACGCACCCCCCTCGACACACACACATACATACAAATATATGTACATATAAGTCAAGAACACACACAATTTAAACACAGGCGCGCGCATACATTCCTGGATCCCGCAAACATACAGGTCGAGGAAGATATAAGCACATGAAGAATTGAAGCGGCGTCTGGTTCACACACACCGACACAAACACACCATCCAGGGTATAATGAGATTTTACCACGTACTGTAGGCCTTTTCTTCTCTCCATCTTCCCAGCGATATTTCCTCGAATGTTCCTCGAATCATTATTTATATATGCAGTAAAAACCATTTTAGCTGCAAATTAGACACCGCTAATTCCTTAAAACCATTTGCCGCTTTCATTTATCCAGTCTTTTCCAGTTTCTTTTTTGGCACTGCATGTGTTTCAGCCTTGTTTCCGTGCACACTGAGAGCTATTAATTGAGTGAATGAGGCCCGTTTTCTCCCTGCACAGCTAGTCAAGACAGAGCTGAGGGAGTAGCGGCTTGAAGTGCAGAGGCTGGTGAAAATTGCCGGATAGATGGGCTGCTGACCGCTGCCTTTTCTAGGCCAGTTAGCTGAGGGAGGGCTCATTAAGCTTAGCTGGAGGTGGAGGTGGTCTATCTTATTAGCATGTGTGTGTGTGTGTGTGTTTTGTGTGTCTTTCTAATATGTTTTGTCCCTGTATGCTTGATCATTTCAGCTGCAGTTGTGTGTGTGTGTGTGTGTGTGCATGTGTGTGTGTGTGCGGTGTGCGTGTTTTACGGGCTCATCTGTCGTGTGTGCCAGTGAATGCAGGAGCGTTGCATGCCTACAGAGCAGAACAATGCTACAGAAGGCACACAGCAGGAGAAAGAAGAAAAGTCGGGGGAAAGAGAGGCCCCGCTTATTAGGCCACCACTGACTGTGTGTGTGTGTGATTCATAGAGAGTTGAGAGAGAGAGAGAGACGGACAAAGACATGAAGCGGAAGTTGGGGAGAGAGAGAGAGGAGAGAGAGAGGAGAGAGAGACAGAGAGAGAGAGAGAGAGAGAGAGAGAGAGAGAGAGAGAGAGAGAGATGAATTGAGCAGTGAACTAGGGCGGCCCAGGATCAGGCAGCTCGCAGGATGGCTGTCTGCTGTCCTAAGGGAAAGGGCTCGCTTGTTATTTCGGGGAGGGTGACTCTGGCACTCACCTTGCATAGAAAAAATAGACACACATTCACACCCGCACACACACACAAACCCACGCACGCACGCACGCACGCACACACACACACACACACACACACACACACACACACACACACACACACACACACACACACACACACACACACACACACACACACACACACACACACACACACACACACACACACACACACACACACACACACACACACACACACACACACACACACACACACACACACACACACACACAGAAGCAAACACTTGTGCAAATGAAGCTGACAACGCATGGCGCACCAGCTCACCAGCTCACACAGGCCTATCAGGTAATGGATGAGCTCAACACCCTCACATCTGTGTGTGTGTGTGTGTGTGTGTGTGTGTGTGTGTGTGTGTGTGTGTTTGTGTTCACCATCATACAAACGTGGAAACGACGCAGCCTGCTGGTATGCAGAGCCCACGGGAGCCTCGTAGTGGAGCGCGCGTGTGCCTTTTTGTATGCTGCGTGCAACTCTGCCCATATGTGCGACCTCATCTGGTGAGTTCAAAAAAAATATATATGCAAAAGCAATTCCATGCGTGCAATTTCATTAAACATGGAATCTGCCTCTGTGCCTCTGTGGGGGCGTCTGCGTGTGATGATGACGTGTGAGCACTCGTGTGTGTTTTGGTGTTGTGTGTGGGGGTGTGTGTGTGTGTTGTGTGTGTGTGTGTGTGTGTGTGTGTGTGTGTGTGATGTGTGTGTGTGAGGGAGCAGTGCCTGTGCAGCCTTGTGACTTAGTGTCTGTGACATTTGACATACTACAGTGCCCGCAGTGTCTGCTGTGTAGGACTGGGGCTGCTCTCTGCTAACATGGCAGCACGCCTCGGCTTGCACTCGTCGCATCGCATCTCGTCACATCATAGGCCATCTCATCAGGCCGCTCCTCCTCCCTACTTCCTTATTCAGATATTTCCCCTTTATCATAGCTTTCTTTTTCTCATTGTCTTCTTTCCATCTCTCTTTTTTTTTGCATCTCTAGCCAGATATTCCTTTGCTTTTCTGTCCCTTCCACATCCTCTCTAATGTTTCCTCCCTATATTTATCTGAGCCTCTGCCTTCTCTCTCTCTCTCTCTGTCTCTGACTCTCCCCATTTTCCTCCCATATCATTTCCTAATTTCCTGTCTTTTCCCCCCGCTCCCCATCCCTCCTATGCGTCATATCTCATTCCCTCTTCTCTCTCCCTCCCTTCTCTTTGTCCCAACTTTTTCTCATTCTGTTCCCATTTCCTTACCATCTTCCTGGTCCGTCACCCATCTTCGCTCACTCCTTCTCTCCCTTTTGTCTGTTTCTTTCTTCAGTTCTGGCTTTTTCATTTTCTTTGTCATTTTCTCTCTCTCTCTCTCTCTTCTTTTTTACCCCCCAGCTCACACAAGGCCAATTAGCTTGCATCAGTCCACTCCTGTTTGCTCAATAATACCGAGCAGGTAAGCTGGAGATCTATTAAGTGTGTGTGTGTGTGTGTGTGTGTGTGCTCGTGGGTTTGTTTACAAAGAAAGCCATGGCAGGCTCAGTTTATTATAGTCCCGGTGTTTGTGTATGCCCAATGCATTCAAGCGCACGGTTGACACACCACACACAACACACACACACACAACACACACCCCCCACACACACACACACACACACACACACACACACACACACACACACACACACACACACACACACACACACACACACACACACACACTCACCCACACAGACCCACATGCTGATAAAACCCACATCTACACACAAACACATACACATCTGCTCAGCGAGAGGGCCCGCGACGCACGCTCCCTCGGCCAACACAGATAAACAAGTGTGCTCGCATCTCCCGGGAAGTAACCATGGCAACCGCTCTCTTTCTCTCTCTCTCTCTCTCTCTCTGACTGAGCTGCCTGGTTGGCTGGCTGTCCTGGAGGCAACACAATAGCAGGTTTCAAGGCCAATGTCACTTTTTCCTCCCTCCTCTCCCTCGTTGCTAAAAAAAGGAAAAAAAAACTGTATTGATAAATGTGATGTCACAGGTAGGGCGGCAGCCATGCAGAGCAGCACGGGGGGGAGACAAAATCCAGCCATGGATTCTGTGAGTTTTTTTTGTTGCAATGCCCCCCCCCTCCTACGCCTCTCCGCTCTTTCGTATTATGTGTGCCTTCTTCCCTTTGTAGGGCGCGAGAGGAAAAAGGGATTTCATGCGGGCTAACTAAGCCTCTAATCCTCTGTTTCATGCCGTTCTCTCGCTCCCTCTCTGTTTATAAATGTATTTCTGTCTCACTCTCCCCTCTCTATTTATGCTTTTCGTAGCCTACTACTGCCTTTCCAGTGGGGTACAGTGGTGGAAGAAGGATCTAGAAATAGAAGGAAAAGCAGCCGTATCACAGTGTATAAATAGGCCTACAAAGGATGTTGTCTCTTATTATTGGATGACGGTAAATGAATTGAACAATATTTTAAGTGTGATGAAGCAGAAGCATGAAATAGAAATACTGAATTAAAGAATAGGCCTACCTCAAAATTGTTCTTAAAGATGCGTTTGACCGCTTGTGGGAAGCAGAAATTAACCGAAAACACAACCGTATGATGTCCCTAGAAAGATGATATTAGCACACAGCATGCTTATTAAGCATCTAGTGCATACGGAGCAACATTAGCATTCATTCAATGTCCAATATTCAGTCTCGGCTATTACCTTTGTTTTTGGTCTCCACCAACTCCAGACGAAGATATCTTGCTCTTTAGCTGCTAAATGCTCAACTGTGTTCACCAGACCTGTAGTCTGTGTCTGTCTGCTGCTCAGTGCAAAGCAGATGTTTTTTAAAGCTATTTTTTTGCTGTTGCTGAAAGCAGCTGTCTTGTGATGCTGGAAACAACGCTGCAGAAGACTGCGAGAGTGAAAGACAACCGTAAAGTTTCGGGATGTAAATATAGACGCTAAAAGTAAATGGGAACTAGTTTCTCCCGCCGAGCAACACCTTTCTCAAAAAGTGGTCATGTGATCTTCTGACAATAGATACATTGATTGTAGCAGCTTTAAATTCAGTATAGCCTTCTTGAGTCAATGCAGCTAGGTAGGTAACAGCGTATATGTTGGGTTGGCGGTTTCTGAAAGGAGATGTGAGAGATGTTGTCGCAGCAATGCTTCTCCAGCGTCCTCTCTCATGTCTTTTTTTCGCCTTTTTTTGAATGACGTCTAAAGCCTCAAACTATCAAGCCGTCCTAAATGTGTGCGAGTAGGCAAATAGAGAGAAGGAGAGAGAGAGAGAGAGAAGGAGAGAGAGAGAGAGAGAGAGAGAGAGGGAGGGAGAGAGAGAGAGAGAGAGGGAAGCTGTCAACCACTCTGGCTAACCGTCTAATAGGCTGCCATACTAAACTGACATTTGAAGGCTATACAGGAGCATTAGTCCTGAAATGAAAAGCCAGATGAGAGAGACAGGGGAGAGAGAGAGCAGGGGGGGAGAGAGAGAGAGAGAGAGAGAGAGAGAGAGAGAGAGATAGGTTATGCAGTGAGCGTGCTGTGGAGTCGGCAGCCCTTATCAATGCATCTGTCTATCCATCCGCACCACACGGCCTCATCTCCCCCATGATCTCCACCCACTCGCCCCAGTCCTCCGCCCTCTCCGAGCCCATCACTCGCACTCCCTCTATCTCACCCCGAAAGAAAAAAGAGAGGGGAAGGACGGAGATGAAAGGAGAGAGAAGAAATACAGTTGTGAGGAGGGTGGGGGTGTGTGTGTGTGTGTGGTGTGTGTGTGTGTGTGTGTGTGTGTAGGGGGGGTGTGTACCGAGCTGAGTGAGCGCATAAAAAACGGGAGGAGGGTGAGGAGCAAAGGGATGAGCCAAGGACAGAGAGAGAGAGAGAGAGAGAGAGAGAGAGATGTTTAATTTACGGTTTTGCCTGCTCTCTCCGTCTCTTGTGAGATTGGAGAGAGACGGACAACTAGACACACATAAACAGACAACAAGATGGACAGGGAGACAGTCGGATACATGGACAGACATGCAGATAGAGGGAAGCTGTCTGACATCTCTCTCTCTCTCTGACAGCAGCTATCATGCCACGTTTGAAAAAATGGAGGGACTCTAAATCCCTGATCTCTGAATGTCCCTTTACCCCCAATTTACCTTTTGTCATTAGTAAAGCCTTTCTTTTTCTCTTGCCCTATTTCACCATTCAAATTTGAATCTATTGCAAGCCATTAAAGGTCATTTATTTCGAATTGCTATACGCTTCGGTGAACTGAAATTAAACCGCATGGCTGTGTTGGTTTGGGACGCTTTTTGGGAGCGATGTATGGCTTCTAAAAGCTGGATGGAAAATCGACCACAGTCACCAGCTGTTTTTTTAAAAGTTGAATTGAGTCAGCTCAGCGGACACTGGAGGAGGACACGATGTGATGTTTACCGCTACCGGCTTGGTTCTCATGATAAAGCGCTCAACGACATGCTAACTTGTCACTATCAACACAGTGATTCACCTTGTTTGGATCATGACTTGCATGGACGGTTAGATGACTCCTTCCAAAACAAGTACATTTCAAATGTGGAAATAATGGTTAAGGCTATTTGTAATTTTTATTTATTATTAACCTTTATTTATACAGGTAAATCCATTGAGCCGGAGACTCTTTTCAAGGGAGACTGTTTTCCTTTCCCACGTTACCATTCACACACACACATTATACACCGATAGCAGGCTAACTATCGGCATTCACACGAGGCAAGGTGGGTGAAGTGTCTTGCCAAGGACACAACAACTATGACACAGATGGCAGGGCGGGGATCGAACCTCCAACCTTTTGATCATCGGCCGACCCGCTCTACCAACTGAGCCACAGTCGCCCCATAATAAAACTTGATAAATGATCACGTCATACTTTGATATAATTTGCATAATGGTGTTCTTGAGGAGAAGACGAAAGTAAAGATCGAAAGAAGTTCCCGAACAAGTTCCCTTATATGGTCAAATGTCAAGCTGCTAGCACCTGTTGACAGAGTCTGCTTTGCAGTTGAGTCAGCTTGAGGTAAGATTATGCACACACACACTCACACAACCCCACACCACACACACACACACACACACACACACACACCACACACACACACACACACACACACACACACACACACACACACACACACACACACACACACACACACACACACACACACACACACACACACACACACACACACACACACACACACACACACACACACACACACACACACACACACACACACACACACACACTTTGTTGAAAGACTCACAAGAGATTTTGATCATTCACTTTGTAATAGAGGCACTCTAGTGTATATTCATGTCTAGTTTAACATGTGTGTCTCTGCACCTGTGTTAGTTTTAAGGGGGCTGCAAAAGTTAGTACTAGAGTATATATCTGTGTGTGTGTGTGTGTGTGTGTGTGTGTGTGTGTGTGTGTGTGTGTGTGTGTGTGTGTGTGTGTGCGTGTGTGCGTGTGTATGATTGAGTGTGTGTGGGGAGATGATAAGCACCTGAGCCCTAAGGCAGCCTTTAGATTTCACCTCACGTCCTCTGTGAAATCAGCCCAATCACTGCACTGTCATCTGCCCGCCACCAGAGAAAGGCCTGTGCTGCATACTGACAAGCTCATTCTCCTAGAAGTGCACACATATATACCACACACACACACCCAACAGCGCATATATGAGTACATGCACGTACATGCACGTACATGCACAACTGCTCGCTCACATGCCCCAGTGCCACTATGGGAAACATTAGCTGGATATGTTTTTTTGCAAAGGAGAGAAAATGTTTCCTTCCTGATTCATACCCAATTTGAAGTGTCATTGTTTATGAGAGGTATGGGGCCCCGGCTGCCAGCTGAACGCTTAAACCCCAACCACATCATCAAATAACTTATTATTGTTCAGATAAATGCCCTGGCTTGTATGAGTTGCATTAATAATTTATCTGTTCGGGGAGGCACAGAGAAAGCCCTGCATTGATTTTAAACAACTAGCTTGGTTCCATTGTTATCAAAGGTCCGGATACATAAATTGGCTGTGAATAACCCCCCCCCCCCCCCCTTTTTTTCATACAGCTTCTTACACAATTGTCACAGCAAACAGTTTCGGCTATTTCACTTGACAGATGGATGTATTAGTTTAATTGTTCTTCCCTTTTCCACTGGTTTGAAGTTGGCAGGGCTCAGCTGGACAAAGGGGTCTGTCAAATATTTTAGTGCACTCATTAGTGCAAACATTTGAATCCAATCAGGAAAAAAAAATGAGTTTTGCGGTTGTTAGTTTATATTGCCACTCTCACAGTCGACCTGACCTAAATATGGGGAGGTCATGTGAGTTCTTAAGTGTTAAATTATTAATATATAATACGTGAGGAGGACTGAGGATGTGTTTTAACAAGTTTTACAGTTGATTGTTGCTGGATATATTAAAAGTTGTCAGGGTCTTTAAAGGAATTCTGACAAAATAAAAATAAAATCCCCATCACGTGCTGCTCACATGCCGGGGTGGATGCGCATGGAAAATACAGATTGAAACCGAAAACACACATCACATAAACACACTCATAGATTGAACGCATGTTGCAGTCAGCACAGACACTTTGTCCACCATGTGCACATGCACAAACACACACAGACTGGTGTGACATCCTTGTGACCTAAAAATGTCCCAGAAGCAACATGCAGGGACAGACAGTGGCACAGTTGGAGAGGAACACATTACTGACAACACAACACTGTCGGCTAAGACTGAAGCAGGTGTGTGTGTGTGTGTGTGTGTGTGTGTGTGTGTGTGTGTGTAGTGTGTGTGTGTGTGTGTGTGTGTGTTGTGTGTCTGTGTGTTGTGTGTGTGTGTTTTGTGGGAGTTTGCTGGTGAAAAACATGGAGACTGTATTAATTCTGCATGTGTTTGTGTTGTCTGTGCTTCTGTGCATGCATGGTGGCAGAAGCTACACCGAGAGCTGCTCTCCTGTCAGTGCGATTAGAAAGCTGCAAAAACATGGTGTGAGGGGGGGGGGGGGGATAGGAGGGGGGGAGGTGGTGGGGGGAAGGGGAAGGGTGGAGATCTTTAAGGGGAGCAAAAGGGGTGAGGGATTGGATCTTCAAAGAGCATAAGGCTTGGCAGTGAGAGGACACATACTATAGCATTCCTCTCTTACTTTTCATCTTTTCTCTCTCTCTCTCTCTACACACACACACACACACACACACACGCACGCACACACACACACACACACACACACACACACACACACACACACACACGCACACACACACACACACACACGCATGCATACACACACACACAAAAACACACACACACACACACACACACACACACACACACACACACACACTAGCTAACACACACCCAAGTATAGTGAGTCATTAAGCCTGTCCAAATCATGGCACGTCAAAGTTAATTCACATGACACAACACACACACACACACACACACACACACACACACACAACACACACACACACACACACACACACACACACACACACACAACCCACAACACACACACCACACACACACACACAACACACACACACACACACACACACAACACACACACACACACACACACACACACACACACACACACACACACACACACACACACACAACACACACACACACACACACACACACACACACAACACACACACACACACACACACACACACACACACACACACACACGTTTCACCTTGTCTCTCCTTCCTAACCCCGAAGGAGGCTGCTGTCCTGTGAGCGTGTCTCTGTGTTTGACGAGAGGTTTCCATGACAACAGCAGCAGTGGCGACCCCCCATGGGTTCATTTACATATTCAAGTGCAACAGTGTCGTTGAATTACAGCAGGAAATTGAATGGCTCAATCAATAGAGTGGTCGCAGTGGGAGAAGAGTGATGTATGGGAGGGAGGGAGGACAGGATGAGGAGAAGAGGCTGAGAGGAGGGCTGAGTGTTGGTGACAGGAAAGGGGGGTGCAGATGATGCAACGGGCCCTCATTTTGTGTAGCCTATCTATTAATGTGTGTCTGTGTGTGTGTGTTGCGCCCCCCTTTTTTGGATGACCCATTTTTATTGTCCTCCAGTGGCTAAAAAGGACCTAAAATGGATGTTGGACAGTTGTGTTGTGGGTGTGTGTGTGTGTGTGTGTTGGTGTGTGTGTTGTGTGTTGGCAAGGGCTGTAATCATTTTGCTGTTGTAGCTGTCAGATTCCAAATCCATGCCCATCTAAGACTTCCATCACCGCACCATACATATCTACAATACAGACACACGCACAATTGCAAATAAAAAAGGAAGGAAAGAGACATAGCACGTCAAAGATGGACTAAAATGACATGTCCAAAACAATACGATGATATATGTGAGACGAAACAAACGTATAAGATGTAATCCACTTCAAATATTTCAAAGCTGTGTCCCTAGAAAGCTTTTCACTTTCTTCCACTATTACCATGTGTGCAACCATTAGCTGGACTGTATATTGTGTCACCTGTACGATGGCCAATGCATGAACATCCCAACACTACAATAAAAAAAACTGCTCCATAGCGCCTCTAGAGCACGAACACTGTTTTTTTTGGTGTCTTTTTCATGGGAATGCTGCTTATTTTAATACCCACAAATCTTTAAACATTTAGAATTGGTTTGATCATAATATAGAACAAGCGTTCCCAATTCTGTGTTTCGCAAGATTGTCAATCACGTTTCATTATGATGAGTGAGTTAGGGTATGGGTGTGGAGAGAAGTAAATGGCACCACATTATGCGGCCCAATAACTTTTCATAACGGGGGTAGGCAGCCGCGAGTAGCTAGCAGCACAACGACATGTTTACATAAACAGAAAGGGAGAGGATGCTGACTGTGTAGATCCGGCCGTGTTTCTGTGGGTGTGAGCATGGTGCAACTGCACAATGTGTTTGTGCTGTATTACATTTCATCTGTGTTTGCTGGTGCTGTTTTTCCAATTCATTTGAGCGTTACATCTATACGACCATCGTGCGTTCATGAAACTTATTGCAAGAGTGGATGTTTACAGATGTGTACAGTCGTCTGGTTTTGGTGCAGTGGCGTAATGGAATGCAGGACGGTGGATGAGACCGTTATCAGCAGTTGCTTTGACAATGGTGCCCTGTTGGTCACAGGGACAGAGGAGAACGACGGAGAGAGGAGGAGGGGGAGGAGTAAGAGGAGGAGGGGGAGGGAGGGGGGAAAGTCTGCCGGAGGAATCAGTGATGGGGAAAATGGATGGAGGGAGAGGGAGAGGAGGGGGGGGGGGGCACTAATGCCTCGAAGACACAGCTGGCTGCAGACACCCAAGGACAGAGAGACCGAAAGAGTGAGAGACAAGAGAGAGAGAGAGAGATGGAGTGAGAGTGATGGAGGGAGCGACGGAGACGGCGGGGGGTGCAAAGATGATAAAAATAGAGGGGGGAGAGAGAGAAGAGAGTGCAAAGAGAGGCGTCTCGTCATCGCCACAGACGGGGGAGGCAGGGGAGGGAAGGTTATTTTCCTGTCATGGCTTTTTGCATCTGATCGCCCCCGCCATTGGCGAATGTAGACACACTACAAAACCCACCACATACTCTGCACACACACAAACAAACACAGGAGCGCCACTGCCATGCATGTCAATGAATTATCCATGGAACAATGGTGGCTCTTCACGTTAACGAACAGAAACGAGGGGACAAAGTTAAAAAGGGGCTGAGGATTAAAAGGCATGAAATTCCTCTCGGTTGATTGCTTTCGATTCCAAACATTGGTGTTATTCGTACGATTTGAATAGGGGGATTGTCTGTTGTCTTTCCATATTTCCTTGACGTTGTAGGCGAGAGGTCATAAGATGGAATCATTTGAACCCCAAACAACTTGGATGTTGTTGCAGACATCTCACCAAATCTTCAGTGTTTCCAACATCACCTCCCCTATTACCCTCCGGAACCTCTCCCCGCTAGCGCCTGAGCTGTTAACCTTGACGGTGATTGTATGCACGCTGAATATGTTAACAGGGACAAGGTGTGTGTGTGTGCGTGCGTGTGTGTTTGTCTACGCGCAAGCACATGGCGGCTTGTGTGAGACGGAAATATTCAAATCGTGCGTCATCTGCAAAAATAGTGAGATAGGAGGGAGAGGAGTGATTAAAAAAAGGAACAGACCCAATAATGAAGTGTAATGGGGGGTGAGGGAGGGTGCATGCCAGAGAGGGAAAGATTGGTGTTAGACTACCAGATGTGAGCGGAAGATGGGGGGGGGGGGAAAGGCGGAAGGAGGTGTGGTATAGGATGTTGACGGCGCAACGGAGAGAATGATGGACGGACAGAAGTATAGAGCTGAGACACACCGAGAGAGAGAGAGAGAGAGAGAGAGAGAGAGAGGAGAGAGAGAGAGAGAGAGAGAGAGAGAGAGAGAGGAGAGAGAGAGAGAGAGAGAGAGAGAGAGAGTGAGAGTCTGCCTGAGCCAGCCAGGGGAGGTGGAAGAGAGGGAGAGCATAAAAGGTTAAAGAAAGGGGAGCTGGGGGAGAGAAAGATGGGTAGCGGAAGAGGCCAGGAGAAAGAGTGAAAGATGGATTCAGATAATGGGAGAGCGAGAACGAGGGGTAACTCAAAAGAGGAAGGGAGGAGGCTGCAGAGCAGAATGCTATATTGAAAGATGTAGCCGTTAAAGAGGCAGAGGGGGAGATACGGAGAGGGATGGAGAGGAGGAAGGAAGGAGGTAGGTTGCTAGAGGAGAGGGTGAGGGGAGAAGGAGTGTAGGGTGTAGAGGAAGGATGGAGAGAGGGAGAAGGAGGTAGGTGTGCTAGAGGAGAAGTCAGAGCTAGAGGATGACACCGTGTCCGATATCTCTCCCCTTGTGGGACCATACAGCTTTACAAAGTATCAACAACATAGAAATGAAAAAAAAGAATAGTATATCAGCAACTGTAGGAATTCTATGTTTGGAAAAGGAAAAATAGATACAAAGAAACTGCGTACATTCTCTTTGGAATCACCTCATTAATTTACATTTGCATTAAGATTGTATTTTATTTAGATGTAACTGTAGGCTTTGCAGCCATTTTGCAGACAGTGTTTCTGACACTTCTATAGTTCTTTTCACCACGTGGGAGGTTCGTAAGGCTGAGTTAAACACCTGTTTTTTACCAACTCAGTTTAGCACACAGCACCCTGCCCATGTGTTCCTACTGATGGAAATCAGTATACAAAACAAAAAAACAAAAGAACAATTAATTTCTAATCGCAATTATTACCCAAGTGTAAGCAAAAAAAAAGCCCATTTTGTCAGGGACTATTTTCAGCCGCGGATTAATACACAATAGCGAGTATTTATTGTGCGTCCACTGAATGTAGGCCTGACTTCAAAATAATGAATGCTCATAAGTGCTTCGGTTTGTGTGTGAGCTCGTGTGGGCTCTTATTATTTGTGTGCTTGTGTTGGTGGGTGTCAACTCAAACCACATGAATAAATATGGCCGCAGAGATAGCCCAGTGTATTGTAGACTGCTCTGATGTTTAAACTGTGCTGTGGCCTTCTCCCAGCAAAGCCTGTGACTCACTGTACTCTCTGAAAACGAGCTAGCACGTTAAAAGCAACACTGTGTCAACCCCTCTTATAATAGGTTCATGGTCAACCCATTTTAAATCATTTCTGGGGGGCGGGGGCGGTATTACTTCAATTGTTAATTGTTGCCAGCTTTAGATAATTTCCCAACCCAGACGACTAGGCTAAGATCTATGTGTGCGAGAGTGTTGGATTCATGCTTCATGCTAATAACATTGACACGGATTTTGAAATTAGCCCGCTAGGCTAATGCATTGTAATGCATTCCCTGATGCTCATCTGTTATCCAGCCAGGGTAGGCATCCTGTCTGTCTCCCCAAGATCTCATTACAGATCTCTCTGGCCGTACAAACCCTGTCACCGGCCTCCCCTTCTTCATCCATCCATCCTTCACTCAGTCCCTCTCATGCTCACCCATCTCTCTCTTCTCGCTCCCTACCCTCTTCTTCCTGCTCTTTTTAGTATGCATTGCAATGTACCCTATATGCAGGTGAGATCCATGCTTATGCATGAGTTCCTGTGTGGTGTGTGTGTGTGTGTTGTGTGTGTGTGTGTGTGTGTGTGTGTGTGTGTGTGTGTGTGTGTGTGTGTGTTTTGTCAGCATGAGTTAGTGAGCCTGTATGTGTTGGCAGAAGAGTGTGTATACAGGTAAATCC
Organism: Ammodytes dubius; assembly: GCA_026122265.1. NCBI lineage: Eukaryota > Metazoa > Chordata > Actinopteri > Uranoscopiformes > Ammodytidae > Ammodytes > Ammodytes dubius. The sequence goes on along the minus strand of CM047521.1, from coordinate 22,021,079 downwards.
AGGCTTGTGGGAATGTTTTCCTCCACGGGAGAGGTCGCGGATCAGTGGATTGGAACTTGATCTTGATTTTGCTCACATGCACATGCATGCAGTCACACACAATGTGTGCAGATAACACACACTTATACACACAAAGTGGTATATTGTGGCGTTACAGATGGCTTCTCAGCAGCCCAGCTGTGCTTTGCGTATTTGCTTGTGTGTGTTTGTGCGCGTGTGAGTCTTTGGTGGGTGCTTGTATATGGGAGTGCACGTGTGTGATTGATTACTATTCCTGCTTCTCCCAGGTGCTTCTACTATACAGCAGCCTTTACTATCGTCCTCCCCTTTTATATGCTATCTATGGTCCTCCCCCTTCCCTTCTCTTTTCCCTCCACCTCCTTTGTGCAAAGGCTCAACACACATGGTTTTGTCCCCACAAAAGAGATGATAGGTATAATAAAATGATATTAAGGCACATAATGGCCTGGCAGCTCCATTCTCTGCTTTCATTGTGTTTTGCTTACCATGGCGGAAATACGTCATAACAAGTGAGCTAATTCATATATCACATTATGATTTATAATTTCAATTTCTGGCTCAGTGCTTATCCCTAATCTCAGCCTCAGGTGACTTTGTGTTGTGTGTGTGAACATGTGAGTATGTGGGTGTGAACGCTCTCATCCTGGGTATCAGGCTACGGCTTGGTCAGTCGATAGACATCTGAGTGAGAGGTCATTAGCATCTCCCTCATGTTTTTTTCCGCATGAGAACATTAGCAATTAGCCAGATCCCGACTATATGTGGCTGCTCGCTGTTCTGTCTGGGTGACACCTGGGGACGTGGCTATCGTCTAGATCACAACAAGCAAACATGCAGTCCGGCTCTGACGTCTGTGCCACGGTTGTTTGTGTCTTTTTCACTTTTGTTTTTTGTTCTTTCTCTGGTAGAGTTTGGTCAATTTCGCACAGCTCACCCTGTGAGTTGTGTATTGGGCTCATTTTCTCAGGGGCCTCTTTTGTTTCCGCCAAAATCCTTGACTGTTGATTGGTAGCGTTTGACGTGGGTTTGACGTCGGAGGTCTGTGTTTCTTTGTGTGTGTGGATGTGCATGTGTGTGTGTGTGTGGTGTTGTGTATGTGTGTGTGTGTGTGTGTGTGTGTGTGTGTATCCAAGGTGATGGGCCAGCTCTGACAATAACACTCTGATAAAAAAATCCTCATCTGCCCCCGAACTACAACCGCCTCCGCAATGCCGCAACCTCTTTTTCAGAGAGGGCACAGAGAGAAAGAAGAGAGGAGAAAGGCAAACAGAGATAGAGAGAGACAGAGAGAGAAAAGAGAGAGAGAGAGCAATGAGATAGTAACGAGAGAGAGAGAGAATGAGATAGAGAAGAGAGAGGAGAGAGAGAGAGAGAGGAGAGAGAGAGCGAGAGAACAGGAATGAAAAGGGGGGAGAATCTGAGCGGCAAACAGAAATAACGACGGAGAAAAACAAACTGAAGGAGCAGCAAAACAGACTGAGCGGCTCCATAAAAACAATGAACGCTGCTTTTGACTTTGTCTGTCATCCACATACCAATGCACTGTTAACCCCCCCTCCCCCCTTCCTATCACCACAGCAACGTCCCATTGTCTGTGTGCCCGTCAGCATGCCAGCGTGCCTGCCACACTTAGGTTTGGCACGAGGCCTTTAAAAAAGTGGAGCGGCGTCCATTCACTTCATTTTGCACTGCACTGCCTGACTGTGTGGCATCGGTTGCTATGGAAGCTAATTCACAGGCAGAGAACTCACTTTGAGGCAGTCAAGCAAAACACAGCACACACACGTACATGTGAGCAGACACGCACATGCAACCTAGCAACGGCGCCGAATACGGGTTGCGCATAATAATGTACGCAGCAGGGACTCAAGGGGGGGAGGGGGGAGGGAAGGGGGGGGGGGGTGCAAAGATTCTTCTCCACATCTTTTTTGGTCCCTCCTGCAAAATCCTTCACCCAGCGATCGTATATGGAATAGATATCGAGCAACGCTGCGCTGTAATTGGTCAGCGAGCTACAGGTCAAAGTTTAGAGAAAGATAATTACCGTGTGTGTACGTGTGGGAGGAATGTTTCTGCACCTAAGCTCTGCCTAACCCGCTGACCTCATACCGGCTGCCTGGTGGATGGATGCTGGCTCTTCAGCTTGAATCGCTCGCTAACAATTGTTATCCGTGCACTGGCATGTTGGTGGGGAATGGAGAGTTTCAGCATCATAATGGATTGCATAATGAATTCAAAAATGGAAATGAGAGGGAAAAGAGAAGAGAATCTATCCCGGACTTAAAAATATCATTTAAAACAGATAGGCTACATGTATAAGGTTATCTGTTTTCAGGTGAGTGTATGTTCATGTCAGCAGCTATATGCTTGGAATTTAAATTTGTTTAAAGGCTGTCAGCTATATGCATTGAGTCCTCCCCCCAGTGAGCCTCTCTTACCCTAACCCACATCCACCAACAAAACACAGCGCCCAACCACACACACACACACACATACTCACATGTGTGCACTTAACACATTCACACCCTTCACTCCTTCACTCATCATCATAACCCATTCAACACACAGTTCATGTCGAGGTCATGAGGTTTTACCGCCCCATTGTCAAGACAGTGTTGTTTTAATGTGACATCATCATAGCAATGGTAAGTCTTTTAAAAATAAGAACAAACAATGTTTGTCTACGAGACACGCGGGTTGCTATTTCAGGCTGTGACCGTGGCTATGTGTGTGCATGTGAACAGTGCCTGTGCTGTGTGTCTCATCATCTCACGGCAGGGGACTTGTTGTGTAACATTTCTCCCTCTTGGATCTTCTCTCCATCTCTCTATGACTCTGATCTCACTACTTTCAACGTTCCTCTCAGGATTATGTAACTCCAGCAGCTGTTTGAAAGTAAAGTGTGAGGGTGGGGTGGGATGGGGAGGGATGGGGAGGGGGGGGTGAAGAAAAAAAACTTTTCAAAGTGCTGTTGCTGCTGCGTGATCAGGAGAGACTGTTGGCAGCAGCTTCTGGTTCCAGCACGCTTCTTGACAATTGCCTGGTCCCATCGCACACTCTGTTTATCTCTCTCATACTGCAATTGAAGAGATTTTTTTATTTTAGCTGTTCCTCCATTTTGTTAAATTTTTTCCATATTGCATTGTTTTTTCCACTTGATTTTTGTTCTGTTCCGAGATCCGTCTCTCTCTCCCTCTACAGCGCCCTCATCTGATTCATTGGCATCAATCTTGATTTGTTCCCCTCACCTCGTCTCGTCTTGCTTCCTACATCTGCCTTTCTTTTTCACTCCATCCCCTATGATTTTCCACTATCTCTCCCTCTCTCTCCTCTGTCTCTCTCTCTCTCCTCTCTCTCTCTCTCTCTCTCTCTCTCTCTCTCTCTCCTGAAATTGCTCTTTCCCTTTGCATAATTTGTTTCCTCAATCTCTCGTTCATTCTCTTTCTCTCTGGCAGGCAGCTAGAGAGACAGGCTTTTCTTAGAAAGGATCTATTTAGCTGAATCACACACACACACACACACACACACACACAACACACACACACACACACACACACACAACACACACACACACACACACACACACACACACACACACACACACACACACACACACACACACACACACACACACACACACACACACACACACACACACACCACACACCACACACACACATGAATTCACTCAAAGCACACCTAACTAAAATTACAGCCTTCCGTCGGTAGTGCCGAACAGCTGCACAGGCAAATAAAACTTTGCCCCACAATTGCACACTCACCCTGCAAAACTTTAATAATAATAATAAGCATACAACGTTATGCTTTCAGAAGAGCGATTGAAGTCACTTTATTTTTGGGAGCAAAATCACTCCCCCTCCTTGGGGAGTTAAAGCCCCGATTATGCATTTCCTCTGCGTCACCGGTGCACATGCATAGGCTACAATGCGTTGCTGTACAGATAACAAACACATACGTTGCCTGTGTTATTTCTCACTGGGACCGAATTGTGATTTTTGCTTTAAATATATTTAACAGAGGCCAAATATTCTGCTAGAGAAAAAAAAAAACCTTTGCCCCCACAGTCACACGTAAAGTGTCGGTGTGACTTTGTTATGGCACATACACTTCTTAGGATGTCGCCCTGGAAATGTGTTTGTTACTGATCTTGCCACACACATTATATATTCAGCTCTAATGAGGTGCAGCTGATCAAATGCTCGTCAGTGGTGAAAGTTGCCACCCCCTCCCCACCAACATTCCCCCCCCCCCACACCACACCACAACCCTGCTTTTAACGTCTAAAGCAGTGTTATGTTGCAGTGATTTTGGGATTTGAAAGGATGGAGTTCAGGGATTGAAGAGGCATAACAATTTAAAAAAAACAAAAACAAGAAAACAGGAGGAGACATGAAAAAAAGAAGAAAAGAGCAAGGAGAGAGGAAGGATGAGAGAACAGATGATGAGAAGAGGAAGAGGATGAGAGACAAGAAGGACAGTTGATGAACTGCACAGAGCTGGACAGCAGCCAGAGCCTTTTAATGAGCAAAGTGCTGCACCCAACACCTCACACCTAATTACACATACACATACACACGCAACCACCCACTTACCCACACACGCAAACACACACACACACACACACACACACACACACACACACACACACACACACACACACACACACACACACACACACACACACACACACACACACACACACACACACACACACACACACACACACACACACACACAACACACACACACACACACACACACACACACACACACACACACACACACACACACACACACACACACACACACACACACACACACACGCGCACACCCTCTAGCTGGAACCCTATTTTTGCCTTCCCCACTCTGCAGCATCCCACCATCCAGCACTAAGTACTCCCTCCAGATCAAACAAGCAGCACACAGTAACCAGCATACAGATGAGCCTTTCCTCTTCCCTCTCCCCCTTCCATCCTCACAACCTCTATCTTTGCTTCCCTGCAGTAACCCCTTGCCCCCCCCCACACCTCCCCCCCTGCTCCTACCCCGCACATCTCTCTCTCTCTCTCTCTCTCTCTCTCTCTCTCTCTCTCTCTCTCTCTTCTCTTTCTCTCTGATGTTCCTCACTCTCACCGAAGGAAATTCATCAGCCCTCACCAGACAAACACACTGCACGGACACTGTCCTGGCTAGTCCAATAAAAACGTATTACCTGCAAACTGCATTAGGGCCCAAGTGCAGACACACGTGCACACACACATACAGACGCGAGTGTGCACACACACATACAGACGCGAGGAGCTACTGTGTGTAATCTGATCTAGGTTAGCAGCCTTAGTATACTGTGCACTGGAACAGCGTGTACCCTCCCTTTCACACTCCACAGCTCCTGGAAATACACAGTGTGTTGGTGTGTGTGTGGTAGTATGACGCACTTGAAGGAGGAATATGTAAGTGTGTGTGTCTGAGTGCGTGTGTGTGCGTGTGTGTGTGTGTGTGTAGATGCAAGGATGTGGGAGAAGGATGAGAGAGGAGAATCAGTATTTGTTTTTCGTCTTGGCTTGTTTTTATTTGGATTAGGGTTTGGGTGTGACATCATGTAGCAGCCCATGTGTTAACACTTTTTGTGAGCATGTGTTTCTGTTGTGTGTATGTGGTGTGTTTGTGTGTGTGTGGGGTGTGTGTGTGTTGTGTGTGTGTGTGTTGTGTGTGTGTGTGTTGTGTGCGTGCTTTATACAATGGATAATCCACAACAACGGCGACTCAGATGCTCATAACCTTCAGGTAGACAGGATAGTG
>CM047521.1:21937738-22010238 GCA_026122265.1 Ammodytes dubius | reverse complement strand
GAGCCAAAGGCAAGCTGAGCTGAGCCGAGCCGAGCCGAGCGTGCAGTGGCGACGCTCAATCCTTTTACCCTGCGATGCTGAAAATGGCACCAGTATTCCCTGATAGCGGCAGACTGCCTGCCTGCCTGTCTGCCTGCCTCTGCCTCTCTCTCTCTTTTTCCCTCTCGCTCTCTCTTCCTCCTGCTCTCTAGCTCACCTCCCTCCTCTGCTTGTCTGCTGCCATGTTGAGTGCACGCAGGGCGAGGGGCGGGCTGAACGGAGAGAGGCTGTGTGTTTGGGGGGGAGGAGGAGGAGGAGGAGAGAGGGGGACTCGGGGGGGATAAGAAAGCAATTAGAAGACAGCCCCTCTTCCTTCCAGTCGGGAATGTATAATGGAATTAGCTCAGAGGTTGGAGGGAGGAGGTGAGGTGAGGGAGGGGTGTGTGTGTGTCAGTGTCGGGGTGCTCTGTCCTGCAGGCTCAGTCTAGCAGCCTGTCCGACAGCCACACAAGTGTGTGTGTGGTTGGGGTGTGTTTGTGTTGTGTATCTAAGGGAGCGTGAAAGCAGATGGGGGCGGTAGTGTGGGGTGATTGCCATCACACTGAGGGTTGTGTGCGTTTCTGTGTGTGTGTGTGTGGTGTGTGTGGTGTGTGTGGTGTGTGTGGTGTGGTGAGTGAGTGTGTGTGTGTGTGTGTGTGTGTGTGTGTGGTGTGTGTGTGTGTGTGTGTGTGTGTGGTGTGTGTGGTGTGTGTGAGTGTGTGTGTGTGTGTGTGTTTGTGTGTCAGGGCTGGTGAGAGGGGTGAAAAAGAGAGAGAGAGAAGACAAGAAGAGAGAGAGAGAGAGAGCCTGACGTACTGATGGAAGAGAGGAGAGGAGTGGTTGAGCAGTGGGACCACCTGCCTCCTCTGTCTCCCTGGTGCACTCAGGAGGACCGGCAGGAGAGCGAAAGGGCGAGCGGCAGCTTCAAAGCTCTTCTCTCTCTCAGGTTTGCTCTTCCTCTCCCTCCTCCCTCCTCCCCTCCTACCCTCTCTTCTCTCTCCTCCCTCCTCCCTCCTCCCTCCTCCCTCTCTTTCTCTCTCCCTCCATCACTGAGTGGGTGGCGAGGAAGCTGCAGCGTGTCTTGAAACACGAATGCATGCTATGCGTGTGCGTGTGTATTTTCACTCATGTATGTATGAAAAAGAGATTCCCAAATTCCCAGTGTGAAAGACAGCGAAAGGGAAAGAAAGAGAGGGGGGATGCAATGTGTGTGTGTGTGCTGTGTTTTCCTCTTTATGTGACAGTGTTGTGTGTGTGTGTGTGTGTGTGTGTGTGTGTGTGTGTGAGTGTGTGATTGTGTGTGTGTGTGTGTATGTGTGTGTGTGTGTGTGTTGTGCGTGTTGTGATGTGTGTGTGGTGTGTGTTGTGTGTGTGTGTGTGTGTGTGTGGGTGTGTGTGTGTGTGTGTGGGTGGGTGTGTTTGCGAGAGCCAGAGTCAGTGGTCTTTTGATGGAGAGGGACAGGGCCAGCCACTGCGTAGGGGAGATATGTGTATGTGTGTGTCTGATTGTGCCATGAATGAAAATAAGGATGGAGGGAGGGAGGGGAAGGGGAGGGAAGAGGAGGAGGAGGAGGAGGAGGGGGGAGGGGGACTCTCCTACCATTCAGCCATCTCGCCTCCCTGTCTCTATCATCTCTCTCTCTCTCTCTCTCCTCTCCCCTCTCTCTCCTCTCTCTCTCTCTCTCTCTCTCTCTCTCTCTCTCTCTCTCTTCTCTCTCTCCCTCATCCTCTTGAGTGACAGGCGAGAGGGCTCCTAGCAGCTTGCTCAGGCGCGCGTCAATAATTAGCATCCTCCACTCTTCTCTGGCTTTCATTTGCGTTGTGTCGTGCCCAAGGAGCGTTTGTCGCAACGTAGCGAGTCGCCCTAGCGTAGCCTATCTCGGTCAATCTGAATAGCTCCTGTGCAGCCAAGGGTGTTTCATTGGGTCTGCAAGCGGCCCCTTCCCTCCATCCCTCACCGTATATGCAATGGCCCGTGATTGCTCCTGACACACACACACACACACACACACACACACACACACACACACACACACACACACACACACACACACACACACACACACACACACACAACACACACACACACACACACACACACACACACACACACACACACACACACACACACACACACACACACACACACACACACACACCACCCACACACACACACACACACACACACACACACACACGCAGGCAGGCAGACAGACAGACAGACAGACAGACAGACAGACAGACAGACAGACAGACAGACAGACAGACAGACAGACAGACAGACAACGACCACACACGCACAACACACATACACTGGTTTCTTTTCCCTCACTTTCATAAACAAATTCTACACGCGCGTGCATGGGTGGCTCTCTCAGGTCATGACGCCATACACACACACAGTGGTTCAAGGGCAATTGATTTGGAGTTTAATTTCTCTCCCGGTGCTCTTGACGCAAAAGGATGCGCCTCCGTCTGACCTTGACGACAGACAGGGGGAGTTTGGTCTCTGTCGCCAGGCTCACTCTGAAACCACTCAAGGGGGGAAACAAAAACACCACACAGCACACGACAAACACACACACACACACACACACACACACACATGCACACGCAAAAACACACACACACACCACACACACAACACACACACACACACACACACACAACCAACACCACACACACACACACACCACACACACACACACACACACCACAACACACACACACACCCACACACACACACACACCACACACACACAACAACACACACACACACACACACAACACCACACACACACACACACACACCACACACACACACACACACACACACACACACACACACACACACACACACACACACACACACACACACACACACACACACACACAGATAGCATCTTCACCTAGAATGGCCACATAACCTTCCATGTGCTGTTATAAATGAACGCTTTCCATCTGCTTTCTAATTATAGCCAACATACGGCCATTCCTAATTTTAGCTACAGCCGAGAAATAGTCGTCTTTTAATAATTCATGAGTTCAGACACAGAGCCAGCTCCTACTGGCACGCTTACTGCCCGGGTGTTGCTCCAACCACTGAAAAACAAGGTGGATCGGGCCTGGCTTTTTCAGAGGGGGGCAATGCATTGGGAAAGCTTGTAATGTTCAGTAGTGGTAGTAGTGTACATATAATAATAAGACTCACCCGACGCTTTAAGAAGAGGAGAGGCATGCAGATGTTCCTCTTGTCAGACAGTCGGCCTAAAAGCAGTAAACCATAGAAAAAGAAAACAGGTTGATGAGTACTTGGCAGTTTGGACATCAGTATTAGATGCAAGCGGCCGAGCTATGTGTATGTAGCGTGATTGCACCTGTGTGCCTAAATCGTTTCAGTGAGCTATTCTCCACGGGACATGTTTGTTTTGATCAGCGAGGATCTGAGTGAAACGTGATTGTGCCTACAGCGCTGACATCTATTGAGATGGACATGGGTTAAAAACCGCTGCCTCTGAACAAGCGTTTCAAAGCTTCTCTCATCTCAGTACGCCATATGTGCTAAGACGCACGCGCACACTCAGGAGGTTGTGTGTTTCTGTGTGTGTGTAGGGGGGGAGTGGGGGGAGTGTGTGTGTGTGTGTGTGTGGAGAGGGGGTGGGGTTTGCGTTCGTTTTATGGGTTTTTCACTCAAATATATCAGCAGGAGAGAGGCACAGCACATGAGTGTTCAACTCTTAATTTATAAGCAAAATAACAATAGAATTGGCCCTGTTATTGGATGTCATTGTCACATTATCAAGTTTCTATCATTAAGAACTCCATATTGGTGGATTTAAGTTGCCCGTGTGACATTTCTGTTGAGTCTATTTAAAAAAAAAAAAATTATGTTGTGATTTTTCCGTGATATTATTTGGTTTTACAGCAGCATCCATTTCATTTTGTTTTATGTATTGCCAAATGTTGCCAATTCAGTAAAAAAATTCAAGTTCACCTGGGGTGGAGTGGGGGAGGTGTCTGAGGGTCAGGGTCGTCGATGAGTCAACTGCGCGCACCTTGGCTGAAAGAAAGGCAGGGGGGGGGGGGGCGGGGTTTGCTCTCTGTTGCCATAGAGACGGGAGGACAGTGGTGTTGGATAGCCTACTGTTACTAGGCAGGAGAGACTGCCTCTGATGGAGGTGAGAGGACGTGGGGTGGTCTGCTGTGGAGGCTAAACAACCCCTGAGGGGAGAATAGTGTCTATTCCTGCTTGGCTTATTTTCTTTTTCCTCGGGTCAGGTGAAATAAAATGATTCCCATTGGGTTTGAAACGACAGTCTAGAAAATACATGGGAAAAATCTGACTTATTTAAACACAAAGCTCAAAACTGCAACGGCGTGTGATGGTCATTTCATTCGATAGCTAACAACTGTTTAGTGCACAACCTAGTGGCCATGGCGTGGAGGTGCAGCAACATGGTAGACAGGCCTATTATGGTCCATTAATTTCCCCCAAAATACAATTTTTTTCTCAGCCTACCAATTCTGTTTTCGAGTTTTTCGTTAACTTTTTCACATGCAAATGAACACCGCCATTTTATGTGGTAATGCTAGCTTAATGCACCACATTGTGTCTGTGTGTCTGAAGCCTATGTGTCCTTTAGTCAAAGTCGAGATAGTGATTATAAAACGCTAGGGGAAGTTGCTTCAAAAATCATCTCATCATGCCGACGCAAGCAAATGCAATCAACACGGCCGTTATGTTACCTTAATTCAGAGCAACAAATGGCGTCATCTCTCCGACAAAGATGTTGACCCGACCCTCTCAAACGTGACTGCAAGGCTCGAGCGCCACCTAGTGGATTTCCTCCGACAAGTGTGTCTACAGCAGCATTGTATTCCTCCAGCACCGCGGACAGCGCCTGTCTCCCTTTCTGTCTGCTGCAGCCGCTCTCGGAACTTCAATAGTTTGACAGCAAAAGGTTTTTTTGACAAGTAAACAAAATTCATAATAACAGGAATTCTATCAGCAAGAACATTTGGTTATTCCGACGGCTATCTGGCACTTGAGCATTATATTTCCTAAATATTTCAAATTTCAAATAGTGATTTTGATTGGGAAATCCGTGAGAAGCAGCTGTAAAAAGTATACAATGTTAGCAAAGGGCGTGTATTTTTTAGTTCTTGCTATAGGCTACATTAGCCGCATCAATAAAGGCTTTTAAACTTCTATTCAACAAGAGTGCCCACTGCCTTGGGGTTTTCACCGTTGTGTTGCACTTCCACCAAAGAGCACATTGTTAGGTAGGCCTAAATATTTTTCCCATCCACCACAAAAAAGAAGCACTCCTTTTTTTTTGCCTTCCTTGGGCCTTTTAAGGTTTTTAGACACAGTCTATTGTTATTTAAAATGTATTGACTAATATAGGGAGGCTTAAACGGTTTTATGGCTTTTCTTAACATTCATGACAGAGTTTTTATCATTTGGTATCCAAGATTTTCACCTCACTTTACATGCTCTTCTGACAAACCTACCTCTGGCCTTGCACTGGAATCCAGAAAGAGGAGTGTCACAAGTCCACAGCCGCTGACACAATTTGAATATTTTTTATTGCACACTTTAATCATTTAGTAAACAGATCTTCACAGTAACAATGCGAGAGCAGAACAACAGAAGCGGATCACTGTGCGGTGAAGTTCGTCAGGTCTTCAACGTATTTATAGGTATTTACACAGAGAATATGAAAATGGTGCCGAAGGCTAGGCTATATCCCTGTAGTGGGACGAGGCATTTGAAACCTCCTTTATCACGAGCACTTCACACTCTCTGGTCCAGCACGTGGGCGTTACACTGGCCGTACCTCTGTGAATCCCGTCCATACTGCCCAACCCCAAAAAACATTCAAGTACTGCATTTCGTTCATTGCAAAGGTACCGGGTTAGCCAGCGCACAGGGACTCTGAGGACAAAACCGATAAATGTGCATGGCGCCATTTCAGAAACCCAAAATTAGATAGCTTGGTATTTTTTTTCTCTGTCATGTGAACATAAAAGTAGTACCTAGGGAATGTCAATTGAACTAGTATTTAAGGTTCACAATGCAACTATTTCACAACGTGTATGAAAAGAAAGCACTGTCATTCGCACCAATAAATAGTCATTTGGAAATTAAATCTCATAAAAAAATGAATCACCGTACAAACTGCAACATTTCGCATTGCATACATTGTAAAATTATATTAAAAGCAATTAATGTTCCAGGTCCCCATGAAAGAATGGTAATGCATATGAATGCACTTATATAGGCCTGCCATTTATTTGATTAACACCCACTGGTCTCTGGTCTTTGCATTTAGAGTATTTTTGGTCTGGAAAGGAATATTTTAGTGTTGTGCTGAAAAAGAAAAAAAAGAAAAAAAGAAAAAGGATATAAAATCAGTATAAGGCAATTTGAAGAAGTTGCTGTTTGAACTACAGCATCATGCTGTCACAAAACATGTAACAGCATTTTCAGCCGGCCTGTGCTAGGAAAAAAAGCTTATGAAGAGAGACAGAGACAACACAGTTTATCAGAACCATATTCTACCGGTTGTAGGTTGTTTTGTTTGTCTGCTGATGTGTCTGAGTGCACAAGGTGAAAAAAGAAAAATATTTTTTTTAAAAGGAAAACATATCTTGAAACCTCCGAGCACCTCCTCAACCTGTTCATACTATATGATAAATTATAAAGCTTATCGTCTGAGCGTCTGATGCTCAGTCAGTGTAAATTCTCATTTGGTTATGTAATATAATAAAACACGTAAAACAAACTGATACCCTGCGTATTCAAAACAAACAGCAGTGGTTCCTTTATGTCTTATACAACATCTGATAAAACTCCAAAATACATCTGTATCTGACGCTTGAACTTAAGTCTTTCGTTGTAGTCTGTGGACAGTTTCTTGTGACATAAACACACTTAAAAAGCAGGGTTCCATACAGGCAATGATGGCAAGTCTTGGAATTCACTGAATTCAGCTTGGTAGCATAAAAGTGGGACTTTTGGTGCAGTCCCATTGGTGTAAACAGCCACGGGTATAGTGGTCCATTTTCTTTTCTGAGCATCAATGCTGTTTTTTCTTTTTCGTGGTCACCCCCCTGGAGCCTGGCCCTCACTACCTTTGGCCTGGCTTCCTGTGGGTGGGTGTGTCTGCTACCAGGTCTTCCTCCAGCACATTGACCAGGCCTTCTTTCTCTATGCAGGCCCCCAGCACCTGCAGCACCAGACGCAGCCTGCGGTCCATGGCCTGCAGGTGGTGCTGGATCAGGACGGGAGACAGGCGGTCCCGGAGCAGAGATTCCTCCATCAGGGAGCTCAGGCGGTACTCCTCTTTGGCCAGCAGCTGCACACGCAGGTAGGTGGATTTCCTCACCCTGGGAAACAAACAAACAAAATGATAAATTAATAGTTTCTCACTATAATAGCAATTTTAGTACTGATACAATAATGTCGTGTATTTGTCATGGTGTTAAGCACAGAGTTGAAATGGGGAGAGTGAGGGGGAAGTTATTCCGTAAACCGCCCTGCCCGGAGGAGGCTAACCCGCATCTGCTGTGACAAGGACTTGTGTCATAATGGTACGCCCTCTGCCGTTGAGCCACAGGGTTGCCCCTGTCTTGCCTTTATTGGCTTAAACCAAAGTAGAAATACAGATAGGAAACATAGAGAGAAAAGGCTACGACTACAAATTGTACTGTGACCTTAACAGGTATATGGCTTCTTGACCACTATAGCCCTCCAGGATGCCTGATTATAATGAATTGATCTGGAATTTTCCCTTTTTCGTTATCTAGCCAGGAAAAAATAAAATAAAAAACTCCTTCCAAAAAGATTGTTTAGAGATACAGAAAAGCTTCAAAGTCTGACCTGCAGCACTGGCTGAGAGGCACCAGGATGGACAGCTCATCATGGGAGTGTTTTCCAAACCTGTGAGGGTGTGGGGTTAGAAATCAAAAGATTAAGCGGGTATTATCACAAACACACACCATGTACCAGTTTGCTTGATATACAGCTGTTAAGCCGTTGGCCTAAATGTTCTAAAGGAGCTATTAGAAAAATATCTAAAGGAGGCAGATACAATTCGCTCATTTAATTACTGTAGAATACCTTTATTTGGCTTTTTTATTATAACTGTGAATTGAACTTTTAGCCTTGGTTAAGAGACACTTTAAAATGCAATTTACCCTCTTCCGTTGTCCAGGTGAATAATGAAGGTGTCATTCCCAAACTTCTCAAAGGTTTCGTAGTGATGTCGGTCCATGTTGCCTGTGCAAGAGAGAGAACAGAGTGGTTGAGAGAGGACAACGCTCTCCAGAGTGAGGACACACCTCTCATGTATTCACCTGTTGCTTGATATACAGTATATTGTGTCTATATGCGTTTCATCCACTCGTACCCATTAAAAAGTCAAAGATGGTCATATCCATGACATCCAGCAGTCGAGTGCCGCGGTCATAGGGAGGAGTCTGCTTCACCTCGTCACAGTAATCTGGGTCCGACTCCCACCTGAGAATACACAGAACATTATGTACAGTATATGTATATGTGTGGAGAAAAAAATATGTCTTCACAGAAAGGTGTATGATCAAAAGCCCTGACTCAGACGACAGGAGGTGTGCACAAATGTGTAAATGATGACGTGGTCTCCTTACTCTGCTTTCTTGCGTTTGTGGTAGGAGCGTCTCCAGGGATTCCTCCAGGTCTTGCGTTTGGCCAGGTTCAGGTCTGGCAGGAAGGCCGCCACAGAGCCTTCGATCTGGTCCGGTTTACCGCACAGAGCGTGCTCAGTGGAGCAGTAGTACGAACACTCGCCGTAGAAGCAGACGTTATTGGCTAAGGAGAGAGAAAAAAAAATAAAAATAAGGCACTGACTTAGAGATCAAGTCAAAGAGGGAGCACACCCAAAGGGTTACATTTCTCAACACACAATGTGACAATTCCTTTGCTCTGAGTGAGTTTACATCCCCTCTAGGGCTGCAGCTAACGATTATTTTGATAATCGATTAATCTGTCGATTATTTTCTCGATTAATCGATTATTAATCGATTCGTGTTTTGGTCTGTAAAATGTCAGAAAATGGTGAAAAATGTTGATAAATTTTCCAAAGCCCATGTTGAGGTCCTCAAATGTATTGTTATGTCCAAAACACACAGATATTTCAGTTTACCGTCATAATAGGATTAAAGAAACCAGAAAATATTCACATTTGAGAAGCTGAAATCAGAGAATTTGGAAATGTTTTATTAAAAAATTACTCAAAACGATTCATCGATTATCAAAATAGTTGTCGATTATTTTAATAATCGATTAATCATCGATTCTTCGATTAATCGTTGCAGCTCTAATCCCCTCCTCCGCCCATCACTATAATACACAACATCTTGGTTTGCTGTGGTCAGTATCAATATGTTACCATAATCTAGGTAACATATATTACAAATATTTAAGTCTTATTTGAATTTAAATTATGTGGTATTTTCTAAAAAATAATTCTTCCTCAAAGCACTTGTCTATCAATTTCTGTTCATACTGTATAAAAACCCTTTGAACTCCATCATTGTACAGCTTTTTATAATAAGTTGACTTACACTGCCACCCTGTGGTGACTTTTGGCTAAAATGTATTAATCATCAAACAATGAGGCCAGGACTTTCAAGCCCTTTGTACTGCCTTGAAAAGAGGACCCGGACATAGGAACACTAGACTAGCATAAATAATTTGTAAGACTTTGTACATAACCCGGTTTACTTTAAGCTGTAGCCATATTCTCCTGTGCTCTGTCCAGGTGGTGCAGCCTAGTAGCTACATGACAGTGTGAAGCTGCAAAGGCCTGTAGAGTTTACCTGGTGAGATGAAGAAGGTCCTCCACAGCTTCTTATCACGCGTCACATCTCTGATCTCTCTCGTCATGTTGACAAGTCGCCCTGCCACCGGGGGCACTCTCCGGAAGTCAAGGATCCTAAAAAATAAGAGAAATACACTGATTATAGGATTTATTTTTTATTTTTGACCTTTTTTTCAATACAGGTTGGAGAGACAGAGATAAAATGGAGCACACAGGGCAATGACATGCAGAGAACGACCACATACCGGATTTCAACGTGGTCTGCTGTTCTTTGAGGACTGAGACTTTATGGGGGGGGGGGGGCACTCTAACCAGTACATCACAAGCACCTCTGCTCTTATGTCAGAACACTACGACCGCAAGGCCCCTGTTTAGCCTGCCCTGCTGCATGTTTGCTGTCCAAATGACCCTGATCCGTTTGATACAAAATCTAAGCCTCCTGGGAGGAGAAACACAAAACACACACACACACACACACACACACACACACACACACACACACACACACACACACACACACACACACACACACACACACACACACACACACACACACACACACACACACACACTGGCGGAGCAGAGTTTGGCGAAACCTTATCCTACAGAGGACAGCATTCAGGAGCTGCAAACTGCACCGTCACGTAGGGCCATTGGTGACAAAGGAGTAGGTGTGTGTGTGTGTGTGTGTGCATGTGTGTGTTTGCCTGTGAGAGGCACACTCTATTCGTGTGCACTCCGCCTATTACACATCTGTGAGTCACAATCATTGTTTCATCATAGGTGGTAACTGGCAAAGAGCAGATTGGATAAAAAAAACAAATCACCCAGGGAAACTTGTAGCATGTCATAAACACATCCCCCTACTGCAATTCTGATTCAATATGAAGCCGGAGACTAGCAGCAGCTCAGATTGGTATCCAGAGGGCTGCTGCGGTCGGGACAACTACACTAGAACTCACAGGCAGTCCCGCATGGTGCACAAAAAAAAAAAAAATAGCTCTATAGAGTACACAGAAGCCTGTCCCCCTTAAACCATGTCCCTGTGGCAATGGCGTGCCTGTTTTTCTGTGTCAGCTCCATTCCCTTTCCCCCCACACGAAAAACAAATCATGCTTCTGACCTCATCTAACAGATAGCTAGAGTGTGTGTTAGTGAGCATGTGTGATGTAATAAGCGTGCCCGCCCCTCAGCAGACCCTTAAGACATACTGCGCAACGTTAATCATCCTCCCCAGAGAGTCCCAAACTTTGACTGTGTCAGCTGGAGCCTGTAGAGTAAAAAAGGACCATGTGAAAAAAATCAATAAACTCAGCAGCAAGCACGAGGAGGTGATCCCTTAGCTCCAGTGTGTTATCCAATCCCCTTGTGTACTTAATCCCATTCACATTTTCACAGTCCATTACTAGTACACTTCCGTTTAATAATGGGTGTCTGCTGCGAGTGAACCTGTGTGACCCCATCAGTCATCCCAGGGAACAAACTGAAGTAATAAAAAAAGAGCTCTCGGACAGGAAAACGAAAAAAAGCCCAACTCACCTATCTAGGTGAAAAGCGGCGATCTCGGAGTTGTGTCTCTCATAGTCGGAGAAGTAGAAGAAGTCCGGAGGGGTTTCCTGTTCCCTGGTCTGCCTGAAAGACAGAGGTGAAAAAAAAACCATTAATCATCATGACATTGCACCTTGTTTTGTTACCTACGGTGACATGCACTTTAAATGAACGCAAACAGAATGATTATAGTACAAAATTAGGTTGAAGAATAAATAGAAATCACATCTCTCTCTCTTCTCTCTCTCTCTCTCTCTCTCTCTCTCTCTCTCTCGCTCTCTCTCGTACTGAATGAATCATGAGAAAGCTAATTGAAAACATTGTCCCTACACTGTTCTGCAGTACTTCTCGAGATCAGATGAGTTTTATAAGTCAGTGTGTGCCTGTCTTTTGATCTGAGACAGTTCTGTGCAAATCTCTCCTCAGCTTCCACCAGCCTTTCCTCCTCCCCCCTCTAGGGTCAAACTCATCTCAGCGTCTGCGTCCCTTTTCTAGGACAGAAGCTGACGCATGAGACCAAAGCCTAGTGTGGACACGGCTGCTTCAAAGAAAACTGGATGAGATTCTAGCTCACATCCTGCAGCAAACACACGCATACGAACATGCACAACACACACACACACACACACACACACACCACGCACGCACACACACACACACACACAACAACAGACAGACAGACAGACAGACAGACAGACAAGACAGACAGACAGACAGACAGACAGACAGACAGACAGACAGACAGACAGACAGACAGACAGACAGACAGACAGACAGACAGACAGACAGACAACAGACACACACACACACACACACACACACACACACACACACACACACACACACACACACACACACACACACACAACACACACACACGCACAGACAGAATCTCTGCCAACAGAGCTCTGGATCTGAGTCAGGAACTGCTCTGAGCCACTTTTTGTGTCTGCCTGTCTGAATGTCTGAATGTCTGGCTGGCTGCTCGCTCGTCTGTCGGAAGGATATTACCTCTACACATATGCACTTGCTTTACAAAACACACACATACACACATGCAGACACAGCTGACGCTAACCTGCTGTAGCTGCAGCCCCCCACCCCCCTCGCTCTATCCTCCTTTATCTCTCCTCCTCCACTCCATTAGTGTGAATTGGACTTTGGGTTGGAGCGGTGCTTTACACCCTCCCCCTCTTCCCTCCTGACTGACAACAGAAAATGACCTGTCCTGCTATTCACCGACATGTCGAGGAAGCAGCCTTTTACCCATAAATCAATTGCAGCTATTGTGATCACTTTCTTTCCTACCCAGAGCGGGGAGGGGACTAGTATTTTCTCTCTCTACCGGATGCAATGCTAGGGGATAAAGGATACTGCAGATGAAGAAGTGGGTGGATTAAAAGGTGACCTTACAAGCCGGCAGCACTCTGCATGCCACTATCAAGGCACCTTATCACGTATGGGTAGCTAATTGGTGGTGCTAAAATGCTCAGCGGGCACACACGGAAAGCCAAGTTTGAACACGGAGGAGTGAAAGGGAAAGCTTTTACGTCACGATTCTGCCATGAGTTGCGCATAATAACAGCTTTTACTTTAATACGATACTCCGTATGTGGAGACAGTCTAAAGGTAACGGTTGTTTCTTTCTTGACAACCCTGTTTGCCTCCAGTCAGTTGCTATAATGATGTATTCTTCCCATCCAAAGAGCTATTGCACCATAAATGATCCCCTCGCCCAACCCAGGGATCAGGTATATGGTATTACAAGGCTTTAGTTGCCATGGTCACCGGGATGCGAAATGCAATTTCCTGTCAGGCAGGAAGCTCCTTTCCAATTTTGAACGCATGCAGTAGCAGGTCTGTGCTGTGAAAATGTGAAAAGCCATTACACAAGAAGCCACACTCACAAATATGCACGCACTCGCTATGAAAGAAAATCCTCAACCGTTTCCCCTCCCAATTACGTATGCATGCACGCACACACACACACACACACACACACACACACACACACACACACACACACACACACACACACACACACACACACACACACACACACACACACACACACACACACACACACACACACACACACACACACACACACACACACACACACACACACACACACACACACACGCCCTTCATGAGTGAGTGTCCTTGATTATAAAAGGCTCTTTATCTGAAGTAGAGTGTAATAGGCTAAAGCAAACATACTGTATGTAGTTCAGCAGAACCTTCTGGAGTGTGTGTTTGTTTGTACGTGTGTGCGTGTGTGTGTGTGTGTGTGTGTGTGTGTGTGTGTGTGTGTGCGTGCGTGTGAGCTGTTTTTTTATTTTTGTGTGTGTGTGCGTGTGTGCGTGTGTGTTGAGAGAAGTGATGAAGCTGAACTGCTTGCCTGTGGTCTCAGATTGTCCTGACTCGGCAGGTTTAAGGCTCTTTCATGAGCTTAGACCCGCACAGTGGAGGGTTATATTAGAGAGATGGGAGAGGGAGGGGGCGAACACATCAACAGCTGTGGCCCAGACTGTGTGTGCACACTCCTCTCTTTTTTTCTCATTCTCCCATACACACAAACACGCAAACAAACACACAAATACACACACATACACACACACAGACACACACGGTTGGTGACAGAGAGAGGGCAGCAGAGACAAACCGAGAGAGAGAAATTCACACCAACTGAATGAAAGAAAAAGAGTAGAAAAATGTGTCTGCACATGTTCATGCTAACTGCAGATGTAACAAGTATTGTGTAAACGAACTATGCAGTCACAATCCTCCCTGTCCGGATACTGCAATGGCATCGTGCTACTGATCCGATATAATGAATGAGAAAAAGAGAGTGAGAGAGATGGAGAGAGAGAGAGAGAGA
Source organism: Ammodytes dubius (assembly GCA_026122265.1). Taxonomy (NCBI): domain Eukaryota; kingdom Metazoa; phylum Chordata; class Actinopteri; order Uranoscopiformes; family Ammodytidae; genus Ammodytes; species Ammodytes dubius. Next base: position 21,995,928 of record CM047521.1, on the reverse strand, counting down.
GAGAGAAAAAGAGAGAGAGAGCAGGAGCGGGAGCGAGGGTGAATTGGAGTTCTGTCATCTATTGGTAATCCAAGGCAGGTAAATATATGTATTTGTTTGTGCCTGGCCCTCTGCCCTGTCCTGTCCTGTCCTGTGTGTTGCGTGTGTGGTATGTGGTGGGTTGTGGTGTTGTGTGTGTGTGTGTGTGTGTGTGTGTGTGTGTGTGTGTGTGTGTGTGTGTGTGTGTGTGTGTGTGTGTGTGGGGGGGGGGGTCAAAGTATAAAATCAACATGCAACAATCATACATGCACAAGCCCACATTGCCAGGTCCAGAATGGCTGGAAAATGTACCGAAGGTCTTGAAAAAGCTATTACTTTGTTTATTTAAAACTTTTTGTTTTATTATTGTTAAAGTGGCTTTACGAGATTATTATTTACCAGCTACTTTATACTGTTCTGCTCCACTCTCACCACTATCATTACGTCGTTTTTGACCGTTTACAGCAAATAAATCTCACTATATGCACTCATCTGCTCAGCATCAAGCAGTGGAAAAACACAGATAGTAACTAGCTGGTATAGTGAACATAACAATGTAGCAGCTTTTTCTTCTGCCTTTCCGCATACAAGCACACAAACATTATACTCTCTATACACTCTTGTGTATACATCAACAAGCCCTTACATCAGCCAAGTGAGTGGATGTAACTGACAAGACAGCCAGTTGTCTTGCGTCCCTGGGGTTTAACTTGTCTTTCCGGAGCAATAACAAGTGATACTTATTGCATCCTCTAAACAGGATGCGGGGTTGTAGTAATGAATGCACACCAGTAAAAACGTAATGTGACAGAGAAAAACCAATATTTGCACGTGGCAAAGTGTTCCAAGAAATCTAGTTTTGGTTTGGTTTACCAATCCTGTTTAGCTAACCCTGCAGCCAAATGAAATTCCCTCTCTCCAGCCTGACCCTACTTAACACCAATTATCGCGCACCCAGCAGCTTTTCTTCTCCACTCCTTTTTTCCCTTTGTGTGTTCCTCTCATCTACTCTTGTCTGAGTATGTGTCCCGCCCCCAACCAGATAATCTCACCAATCACATTCTTGTGATCATCACGGCAACAACAATGACAAGAGATTGTCTTTTACAAAAAACAATTTGACCATTTTGTATCATTTTTCTCCTTCTCGACCTCATTGGGAGTTGCACAATGGGCCTTATCCACAGAGGAATAGTACGCTGTTTGTCTTTTTTTTTCACCTAACAGGATGACATACTGGTGTAAGGATAAAAGATGATCAGATAGAACCTCTCCAGCCCAGTGATTCATGACAGAGGGCGCTTGTCTCTCAGCCAAACTACGTGCTGAGAGAACACAGGCAAAATACTGTCAAGGTTGTTTGTGTGAGTGCGTACTTGTGTTTGTATCTGCAGACAGCAGCATACTGTGTGTGCATACATACATTTGGAGTGTATCACTGACTCTGTGTCTACTTATTCCTTCTTATATTCCTCTACACACGCCACTCCTCCGCTTCTTCCCAGCATTGCTATCAGAGAGGGATCTATGAACTGGCCCAGGGCCTAAAGGTAGGTGTCTAGGTTGAATTTCAAATCAATGTTACACAAGCTGTCTTCTAGCCTTAGCTATTTTCAACACACAGGGTGAGGCACCGCAAGGAGGGAATGGCAAGCTGGTCGTCTGTGTGGGAGGAAGTATGGGCGATAGTATCATAAGAATGTTGCGAAAAAGACAGCAATATTTGACTTGAAGAAGACGGATGGAGGTGTAAGGCATTACTTTCAATTTCAAAGTCATTGCCCTTGGGAGTCATGTTATTCCATTCATGATCAGCATTAAAGATATGATTCATCCAAACGGCAGCATATCATATTATTACATTCAGGACTGTCGTGAAGAAAATGTCCCATTCAGTGTGTCGGTTGGTTGGAGTATGTCTTTAAAGCCAACTTCACACCTTGGCCTCTGGAAATTCTCAATTTGGATTGGCTGGAAGGTGTGGAGTGACTTTAACGGGATAGTTCAGTATTTTTGACTTGGGGTTGTATGAGGTACTTAAGCATAGTTACCATGGATATGGCGGTCAGAGCAGCCATTTAAAAAAGTTTGGGGGAGACATCGTTGTAGCAGAAGTCAGCATCGTGCTGCTGTAGAGGGGGCCAGCTGAAACACATTTGTTGATATTTGAACTGAGCTCCCAATGCATCAAGAACCGACGCTTGATCACTGCAAATCCGAGGAGATATTTGACACTCGGAGTGAGTGCCAGATCTGAGTGCGATGCTAAACGATGCTGTGAACATCCTTCCCATTCGGATTACTTTCAGTGCACACAGACTACAGACATGTTGTGGATGGCGAGTAGATATTCACCGATTTCGACAAAAAGTGTTTTGGATTACCATGACTGAATATGGCACTGAATATGCCTTTAAGTTCAAATGTTGAATCTCCTACTGTTTAGCCAGATGTTGCATAGCATTGCAAACTGTATGGTAAATCATAAATCATTGTGTTTGCAACGCTGATAATACAGGGATGGTCAAGTACCCCATGAGGGGCCTTTCAAATGGAGACCTTCTATCCAGTTCCCTCACTCTTTCTTGGCTGTCTGACCTTCTATCCATGATAGAAACCTGCGGGCAGATATTGAGGACTTGAGTTTGGAGTCCAAATGTTCGCCTTTGATGAAAGCTGCAAAGCTGGGGGCTAGGTCACTATCTGTGACCACCAGAGCTCTCTGACAACCCTCCAGATAGATGACCGAACCCACCCCTCAAAACTAATGTAAAATGTGTTTGTGAGTGTGTGTGTGTGTGTGTGTGTGTGTGTGTGTGTGTGAATGAATCACTAGTCAGAGAGAGAGAGCGTGTCCATCCAACTCATCTGGCAGATGGCTGGGAGACCCTCTCTGTATTTGTCAGGGATCAGGCCATGGCTTATGGGTCTGCGAAGCCCTGCTGCTCTCTAACTACCCTCTGTGTATGCAGTTAACAAGGCACAACATAGGGTGCTAAAAATAAAACACTATATGGCTATGGTTCAGGGAATAAAACAGAAGCTAAACTTCAAAATAAGAATACTAACAATAAAAGCTCAGATAAAAAAAAGGATCGTCAGTGACTGTAAACCTCTTAAATGCTCTAAAGGGGATTAGTGCACATACAACAGAAGACGCATTAAGCACATTAACTGTGGTGTACTTCATTAATAGTAAATGAGTCTTAGCGCAATCCCTGACCACAAGTATTGCTCCGCGTCTTTTAGACATTTTGCCATGGAAGAGACCGTGTTTCCTGTGTGATGCCTGACAGTGAGAGATAGAGATATATCAAATGAAGACTTCTTTGCAGCAAAAAAAGAAACAACAGAACTTGTTCTAGAAATGTCAAAGTTCTCTCAACGGTGTCTGAATAAATAAACACTTGTGTCAGGTTAAAACATCCTTTAAAAACCCCCTCGGGAAATATAAACACGATTGTTTGAATAACAGTTTTTAAAAAATGACATCCACTCGTTGTATGAAACAATTCCCCATGACGCAGCCACAGTATTCAGGCTGTGTGCTCCACATTACTCTTACAGCTATTTTTAAATGGCTGTGATTTTTTTGTAATCTTTTATTTTTTATTTTTTTGATGGCCTTAATTGACTGGCGTGTCATATTCAGCTGTGTTCCCGCCGGGCGTATCGCTTCATAGAGCGCAGTGTTTAAAAGGCAACGCTCAAATCACTGTGAAGACCTGATGTAAAGCTGCAGCATTATATCTGGGCTCATGGGATCCCTTTCCCTGCCATCATCTTTAACGGGCTTCCCCCCCCCAACCCCCGAGCCAAGAGTGCACATTGGAATATGTATGAAAGAGCTGGAAATCTTATTAGCATCACAGCTTTTTTTAAAAAATTCATTTCACAAAGCCCCCATTTTGCTGAATGCATTACTGCTTTTTCCATGTCAAAATAAGTGTTGTGCTTGGTACTCATATAAGCATATCCACTGGTGGCTTCCTCATATCAAAAGACTAAACGCATGAAGACTCAACCGCTTTTCAATTGCTTTGAATCCACAGAGAATAATCAGCAAATAGACCTCAGTAAGGTTTTTTTTTACATAATAACATCATAGGGATTATAGGAGAAAACACATTAGTATTATTGAAGTCTGTACAATTATGAAAATGTAACATGACGTCCTTTAAAAATCAGATGAGTTGTATGATTTAGTATCATGAATATTACATGCTTTTCATCTTGCACATATATCATAAAAAGTTAAAGAAAACAGCAATGTTGGTGTCCAGTGATTTCAATGTATTACAAGACATCCCATCCCTCCTATCTATGTCATACTGGATTTATGCTTTCTCTGAGAGCAGTTTTCTGTTCTATATTCTGAAAAATAACTTTGATAGGAGAGATAAAATGAAGGTTGACAATCTCGCAAAACCTTATGTGCAAATTCTACGTAATCGATAAGACAAATAATATAACAGATTCAAGGGAATTCAATTCTGCATATCTCCTCAATGTGCATGGCATATGTGAAAAAGAGCGAGACACGTACACAGAAAGGTATGATTAAACACAGTGCAGGTTTTGGTGGCGCCGCGTAGCATTAATGTGCATTTACTGTAGCTTCATAAGTACAGTATAATAATACGGCTGCTTTGTGTGTACGTTCCCTAAGGCGATTATATATCCTCATGTTCTTGAAGGATGAGACAGGTCTTTATGCCCATACTTACCCTTCATTTAGCCTCTCTCTCTCTCTCTGTCTCTCTCTCCCTCTCTCCCACACCGTCACCCACCACAACAAACGGTTTACGCTCAACCAATCGGGAGCAACACAGAGCCTCGCATCTTCTTATTTACGTATCCGTCCACAGAGGATTAACCGTTTTTCAATAGCACAAGTCTGAGGCAATCCTTCAAAGGGTGCACAATTCATGACAGGCTTTGCACACAAAACGAATTATGAATTATGCAGCACACACACACACACACACACACACACACACACACACACACACACACACACACACACACACACACACACACACACACACACACACACACACACACACACACACACACACACACACACACACACACACACACAAACATTGGGTTTATTCTTGGGTCAGTCAGCAGTGATACGATGTCAACAATGCACAAGCTTGTAGGATGTTTAGAACAAAAAGCTTCACGTGTGTTGAGACAGAATGTGACTCCCTCCTGCAACTTTCCTCACTTTACTTTTTCCACATCAATTCCCATGTTATGTTGTATCTTCAATGTTATGTCTATTATAAAGTCAAACACCTGTTGTAAAAACTTCTAAACCAGGCAATCCACCATAAAATGAGCCATGTAAAGACTCCCTGGAATGTACGAATGCCTTGGATTTGGATTTCCCTCCGCACCACCACCAGATATTAATCCCGGGCCACATTGCCACAAAGCGCATCCATGACGCAGGGGAAGTTACATGTACACATGAGCATATATACACAGTCCCCTCTGTGGTTGATTCCAGCAGGAAAATTCCTCTAGAAAAGCCTCTACCAGTTGTCTCTATCCCTCACAGCGCAGAGGTTGTAAGTCGAAGAGGGAGGGGGGATGTAGGAGCGACTAATGCTTCAATCAACAGCCAGATTTGAAAATGGAATTATGTGCAAAAAAAAAAGCAAAAGATGGCATCCATCTTGACTTTTTCAGGGTCTTAACAGAGGCACCAGAATATCAAAAAAGGGGCAGACACCACTTCCATAATGAAAACTAACTGTAAGTCTTTCAGCCTGTTGGGATCAATGGGGGATTTTTAAAGGGCTTTACCCCGTACGAGTGTGTGTGCGCAAGTTTTTGTTTCTGACTGCGCAGAAAATCAATGGGCATCACCATGAGTATGTAGGGTACTGAGTAACAAGCCCTGGTATTCAGCATGACATGTATGTATGTATGCTGGAGCTGATGAATAAAAAAGGAGAAGAAGAAATCCCATTCTGAGCATGTCAGTGAACTGCACAGCTTGCGAAAAAGAAAAAGCGAAGATCTGTGGAAAGATAGCAGAAGCAGCTTCACTTTAGGGCATCTCCTTCCCATCTCTGAGCCGAATTGTTCTCTGCATTTGATTGTAATCTGAAACGTGGCGGGGTACGTCTCACTGTACAATTTTACTGGAAACGTTTTCAAAGCGGTGCAGTGTTTTTAGAAAGGCTGCATGTGTTCTCTTACTCACAAAATAAAGTTGAGGTCACGAAAGGCTAGAGGAAATCTCTGACCAGGGTGACCAAAAAAAACATTATAATGTTCTCCTCTTGGGATCAATCAATCAATCAATCAATCAATCAATCAATCAATCAATCAATCAATCAATCAATCAATCAATCAATCAATCAATCAATCAATCAATCAATCAATCAATCAATCAATCAATCAATCAATCTTTATTTATAGAGCACTTTTCATACAAGTAAATGTAACATAAAGTGCTTAAAACAACCCCCCCCTCCCACGACACCCCCCGATATATTCATACACGCAAAAACAATCCCCCCTCCCACCCATCCAAACCCAAAGCATATCATTGTGACAAATTTCATTAAAAACAAATCAAATCAAATCAGTTTTATTTGTATAGCCCAATATCACAAACAGACATTTGCCTCTGTGGGCTTCACATTCCGTTCAGTTTGGCACCCTCTGCCCTTAGACCTTAAGTGACTGATAAATAACTCGCAGTAACATACAATTCAAAGCCCATTCACAGGGTGCGATTTGGCAACGACTGGGGCAAGAACGAGTGCTGAGGAAAAGGAGAAGGAAACACCTGCCAAAACCACATGACACCCTCCCAACCTTTTTTCCCCCTAAATTTCTTTTAGCGAGATTCTTCACTTGAAGCTCTGCATATCCAGGTCCATCCTCCAAAGTAGCCCACAGTACAGACCATTAAGAATTTATTTGATTATCGCTAAGTAGTTTCTGAACAGCAAACACCAAATTAGAGCAAATTATGTTAAACCCTAGAAAGCGTTCATTTTCCAGACATACCGGCCCAACACAGACACACGCACACACGCATACAAATGTCCTCAGTGTAAGTGGTGTGTGTGCGTGTGTGTGTGTGTGTGTGTGTGTTCGTGTCTGTGTGTGGTTAGAGCCAGGAGGAAGTTAATTGGATTGTGAGTAAGCATTTTGGACGTACATTATCTTTGGCCATCTGCGGGGGCCAATATCCTGAGGTGGCTCATCCAAAACAATCCTATTATCTTAACCCAAAGATAAGAAAAGTGCATACACACACAGACACACAGACACACACACAGACACACACACAGACACACACACACACACACACACACACACACACACACACACACACACACACACACACACACACACACACACACACACACACACACACACACACACACACACACACACACCACACACACACACACACACACACAAACACAAACACAAACACACACACACACACCGTTCCTCCATCCTTCTCTCTTACAAACCATGCACATACTGTCTAAAACTATTTTTGATTCACCTCTAAGAGCATCTCTCACTCTTCCAAAGAATACTCTTCCGATCTCTCCATGCCCATTCTTAGGCAGTGTCCAGTGTGAATGATCCAGCCACTTAAAGGTGCTCTCTGTCTATATTTATTGTATCTTTATTACTTTCTTCTTCTTCAGACACTTTGCCAGACACTATGGCTGCTGGCCAATCACACTCCCTTCCCCATCTGTCGTTACTTAAACTGTATGTGGACACAACACACCCGCAGATGTACACAGGCTGTCAGATGCAAAAAAGTACACAAACACACACACACACACACACACACACACACACACACACACACACAACACACACACACACACACACACACACACACACACACACACACACACACACACACACACACACACACACACACACACACACACACACACTGACTGTCATCCTGTAACAGGTCAGAACGGCTCTAAAGACTTCGGACCATTTTGCCTAAATTGGTGTTTTCAAAATGCCATATTCCTGGCAGCCAACAGTATATGACTGATGACAGAACAGCATTTGACAAAGTAGTGCTGTCTTGTTTTATGTTCGCACCCTAATGAATGTGCTCATTAATGACCTGAGAAGCTCTGGGGTGGTCGCAACAACCTGTTCTGTACGGAGAAAAAAAAGTGGCTATAGCTCCCACAGTTCATCCATCACCACTCCATTCAGCTCTGAGAGGGAACAGCTCAATTTTAGCGGGGCTGTCAGTTATTTTCAACGCCAATTTTCCTAACCATCCCAAAGTGGCTTGCACACCACCGAGTGAAACCTAACTACCGGTACATAAAAACCAGTCAGAACTTCGATTCCTCTACCAAAGAAAGCAATCAAGAGTCTTTCCAAGAAAAAAGCTATTTTGCAGGCGAGGCCCTCAAATGGAAGGCATGGGTGTTTGTGCTTCCTTTCTCCCACAGCTGAACTTTTTTCTATTTAGACCTGTCAACAGTCTTGTTGTGTTCAGTGGTTTGCGGTCACATGCCGTTTCCAAAATAGAAACCATCTATCAGGGGGATAAGTGGTGGCTAAGAGATGTCATTGTGGTCATGAGTGGGTGACGGCGGTGAAGGAGGAAGTGGTAAAACCGCTGGACAGAAAAACAGTTCAGAGGGTTGCATTTATCCTTGTGAAAGAGCTAAGTAGGATGGAAAGGCGAACAGGACACTTGAGAATGGATAGAGTTAATCTGTATGTGGAAGGAATAAGGAGTGGGCTTAGCTATGTCTTCACACTCAATATCCATCCGAGACACTGCTCTGAAACACATTTTAAAGTGCTCTAAGTGAGGTTAAATGGAGGAGAAGAAAGCCATAGAAAAACTAGCTCCATATGGGAAAAAAAAGGTTTAGTAATCTGAGCGAGATATTATCAGAATTTCTCTTCAGTGCCACGGGTCATACAACACATCATGAGGCACTGTCCATGCATCATTGTGTGACTGCTGCATCTGGTAACATGACCTCTACTGTCGCTGCAAGCTGTCCCAATACATCATCATGTATTGATGTTGTGTTGTATGGTGCTCAATCACGGGGAACATCTTGCAATATCATGTAATCTAATAGAACACACCACAAAGAAATAAGGCACTGCAGGCCATTACATTGTTTTTTCAAGCAGTGGTCAATTTGAAATGGTTGGCTATTTTGCTGCAATTACAGTATATGTGTTATTTTATACTTTAGAATTAGAAATAAAATGCCCCAAATGTACATTTAGGTGTTTATTTTAATAAACATTGTCTGTTTGCGTCAGGATATTTCTCCTCTACAACCATGTGTAATACTAATGGCCATTATCTCAACTAACTTTCCATAATCGTTCTTAGCACAATTCTAAAGTTTAGACTGATCAGTTCGATGTTGTAGTAGACTGATTTATGACATACCTTTGTTCTTAAAGAGCACCTATTATGCTTTTTCAACTTTTATGACCTATAAACGTTGTTATAATGATTTATAGTCATGTTTAACCATACTAAAGTGTCAAATAATGACTTACATGCATTAAGATGTATTGCTTGCTGACCGTCTGGAGTGGCTGTGCAGAGCGCTAAACACTAGGAACGCCGGTCGCGATTCACTTGTTCAAATTTCCGGGATTTATCTACGTAGATCAATCCGGATTTTCCATGTATGGTAATGCTGCAACGTGCTCAGGCACGCTCCGGCCATGCCCCCACCTGCCAGCTCAAATCTGCCCCCCCCCCCCGTTCCAGAAGGCAATCAATCACAATGGAGTGGGGTTTGCAGGAGGGTGGCGAGGGGGCGGAGAAGAACGAAGCCGAGTGTTGACAGAGAATGCTGACAGCGCCCCGATGAGAGGAAGAGTTTCCCGAAAATCTACATAGTTTTTTGTGTTGTGATTCATGTCAGGTTGCTCTATAGGAGTCATTTATGAGAAATGAAGACCAGAAAAGTAGTATAATAGGAGATCTTTAAAGACATGACAAAATGCGTAATTTTTAAATTTTTATTAAATGGAAATACAAATGTACCCATAACAAGTTAGATATAATTGCCAGCTTAGTATATTTATTCAAACAGTTTTGGGAGAATTGTAATACAAAAAAATATTGCTTTAATGTGAGTAATCAACTGGCAAAGTTTTCATGTGGATATCTATAAGTTAGACATCTTGTTTTCAGATAGCTTTAGAGGTGGCACGGTTCTTTTAGCCACACATAGCGACAGTGGCTCCAGGGGAAGACAATGTCAGGCGGTGGACCACTTGTTTCACCACTTTGGTTCAGAAATATCTCTACAACTGTCAGATGGATTGCTGTGGAATTTTGTACAGACATTCATGGATCCCCGGGGCACAAAGCCCACTGACTTTGGTCTGTTCCTCTAGAGATTCCATATGCACTCCTTTGTAGGAACAATCTTCCCAGCAACACTGACTGAGAGTCTCCTTGCACCTCCAGCACAGAGGCTCTTCTGTTTGCATCACCGCTGCCCAGAGCAGCTAAAAGTAGTGCTGCAGAGGAGGGGAGGGGGTAACCCAGGCAAGCCCCCCCCGGATCAGGTTCCTGCCTCCCTGGCCCGAGTGATACTAGACCTGGCCATCTCAACTCCTCCTATATCCTGCCCCCACAATGGGCAAAGCCAGTATTAACCCTCCTCCGGTTTAATTGGCAGACAATGATTGCATTCTCCCCTCCACTCCACTGGCCTCTATCAGCGGGGGGATAGGGGAGTCACACACAGCCCTAATTGCCACCTTGCGTGGGACAGGCTCAGGCAAGCACGGACCTGCATGCCTACAATGGATGTATTAACCTCGCTGCATGCTATCAGCGCATGGCCCAGGTTACAGAGCCACAATGTTCTCTCTCTTTCTCTCCGTCGAGGAACTGTTGTTTCATTCATCGGGCCCGGAGACACATTCAGGTGGACTGTGATAGATCTACCTGGGAAAGGTCGTTCTCAACTGACCGTGCCGAGTAGTGAGGGGTGGTGCAGTGCGTGTGGTCCCATTGTTTAGGCCAGACACTGCAGGCAAAATCAAGCATGGGTACAATTTGAGATTTATTTTTGTCTATTTTGCTTGTCTTCTTTATTACTAGTATAAATAAATGGTCAAATATGTATCAAGGTGTTTATTTTACTGAACAGGGTCTGTTTGCGTCCTATACAGCCATCTTTAACAGCCATTACCTCAAATTGAGTTTTTTTTCAAGCTCGACTTTTACAGCACTTACCTCGACTAAACATTCCATAATCATTCTTAGCCCTATGCTGAAGTGTTTTACAGAAGGATTTGTTCCTATATTGTTAATGACCTGATTTTTTTGTCAAAGGGAGTTGCAGTTTGCGCAATTTCAAAACAAATTATGTTTCAAAAATTATTGAAAATTACAGACTAATAAGCTGAGCACAATGTGAATGTCACTATCATAACAATATTGTAACGAATAATAGAGGCCAGCAGACAGACTTGTATGTTTTTGAATACTTTTGCAGATGTGTTTAGACTACCAGATAAGAAATAAACAGGCCACATACAAGGCCACTTCACACTTTGCATTGACATAGACAAACTGAACTGAGCTGAGAACTGCTAAGTTGGTCTCTAAATGCCATTGACCGCGTGTTTTCAACACACGTCTGTTTTTTTCTTATTTTTTTATTGTTTGTTTTATTTTTATTTTTTATAATTTTCTGAAACAATAACTGTGTATCTGTGTATCTAAATCCGAATCTGATGAAAATGGGGGCGGGACCTGATAAGCCTTTGGCTTCTTCCATCACCCTTCGGACAACACAAAGTAAGATGTATGAAGATATGAAAGAGAAAATTGTGTATTGGTGGAATTGTCCGAAAGAATAATAAATAAATAAATAAATAAAATAATTAAAAAAATACATTTATGATACATTTTCTTCTTAAAAACATGCTGAAAATGCATTTTTTTAAGCTTGTACATAGTATTATTTTGATTTATAAAATTAATAAAAGCTGTATCCAAAATCTATTAATTAAAAAACCTTGGAGATTAATATGTTTTAGAAATGAAATAAGGATTTCAACTCTTAAACTAACATCTAGCTTTTTAGTTTGCAAAGAGATGCAAAAGTATGAATAATTAGTTAGGTATTAACACATTTGAATATTCATTCAAACATTTCTGCATTTTTTTTTTGTCTGTTCTAGCCCAAACAATTTTCCTCATTAGAGCTTTTGAGAAAGACTACAAATACAACATCAGGGTCATTAGAAAAAATGTATGAGGCACAGCAAGTTGTTGCCAAGTTTTCAGGATAGATAGTGAAAATGAGAGAAAAAAATTCACCTCAATCAAATGCAGCGTCCCTGAGTACACATTTAAATGAACCAACATGGAATATTTACCAGCTTAAAGTACACAAAATTAGCAAGGCTCAATGTTACTTGAGATCAACGGACTTATATCAAAATGCCTCAGTGCGCAAATGGATAGACCTTCAACCATTCAGACCAATGATGGCCATTGCTTCACTGTCATCATCGTGTAAAGCGAGCCAGGGCGTTTGTGATTGGTGCCAGAATCTTTGGGAGAAAGTAAACTGGGGCAAACAGTGGTAGGGTCCAGACTAGTCTGCAGAGCGAAATCAAATCTCCGGCAGACTCGGCTGGGTTCACCCAGGCTAACACAAAATATCTCCAATTGAAGGTTTGGCTTCCCTCGCCTCATAAAAGCAAAGACTCATTTGGGATGTCTAGAAATCACCTCCTGGAGGGAAATGAATGTTTAGCATTCCAGACAAATGCAGAAGCGACATTCTTAGTGGGAAGCCTAGGAATTCCCCCATACAGTATTTTAGACTGTAATGATATGTTAGGAAGGCTGAGCGACATAACCATGCAACGCAGTGGCAAAAACAGGGTCAGGAACCACGACAAGCATGCACAATTGCGCAAAACCGAGACTGACTTGGATAAGTTGTAACACAAGCTCTAGACACTAGCACTTATGCACAACTGCAATGTTACAAATTATGGCAATGGTGGCTGAAACTTTAAGAAAGTAAGAACCATGGTTGTACAATTTTTTGTTTTCCTTTAAACATGTTAGTCGGGGGGCGCCCTTAGCTCAGTTGGTAGGGCGTCCCCCTCCCGGGCCGGGCCCAGCAACAGACCCGGGTTCAATTCCGCCCCCGGTCGTTCTCTGCATGTCACTCCCCTCTCTGCCCCATTTCACCTATGTCTCTCTGCACTATCAATAAAGCATAACAATGCCCAAAAAATATCTTAAAAAAAAAAAAAAAACATTTTAGTCATCACATGTTTGTCATTTGTTGTTGTGAGCCGTATCAACTCTTAAAGCACATTACGCGCACGCACACACACGCAGGCATACACACACACACACACACACACACACACACACACACACACACACACACACACACACACACACACACACACACACACACACACACACACACACACACACACACACACACACACACACACACACACACACACACACACACACTTATGGTATCATCTCCTTCAACTCAGTTGGCCGGTAATCACATTACGATTAGGGCAGCACATGCCACATTACCCTGAGAGCGCATAGACACTTGTTAGACGGACAGAGAAAAGGGGGGAAATCTAAAAATACAGAGCAGAGAGACGCTTTGAACGGAGGAGAGGGACAAGCTGAGGATTAGCACCGCCTGAGCAAATCAAACAAACAAGTTTAAAAAAAAGGAGGAGAGAGGGATGGAGGGAGAGAGGGAGGGAGAGAGGGAGGAAGGGAGGGAGGGAGGAAGGGAGGGAGGGAGGGAGGGAGGAGGAGAGAGGGAGGGAGGGAGGAAGGGAGGGAGGGAGAGAGGGAGGAAGGGAGGGAGGGAGGAAGGGAGGGAGGGAACGGCCGCAGCGATGATGAGAAACGCCACTTCCTCAGGAGCTGACCTAGTATAACATTCATGAGAGAAGTCTTTATGTGAAGCGTGAGAGTGGGGAGGGTGTGAGGGGAGTTTAAGACATGGGAGTCTAAAATAAAACATCTGTCATCTGTGTTTCAGTGTGTGTGCTGAGAGTCTGTGTAAAAACAACAGACTAAAATAAAGGGGTAAAAGTGATTTGATACTTCAGATGCTACTACACCGCTGACCTCTAGAATCAAGAATAGACACCAAAACTGAGATAAACATCAAGGGCGAGCCAGAGAGAGGAAAATGAAAAGAGGCCGCTTCTTTTGGAAACCATTTTTCTTTTACTATTATGAAGGATGGTGAGGTATGTATGATGACTGATTGCAGGAGACCACAATGTGTGGCTGCACGCAAACACACACTTTAATGACGAGACATAATTGGAAAATAAGCAGAGCACACATAGATGATTGACACTTCAATTAAAACAGTATACACTGGAATGTCTGCAGTACACTTCATTAGGACTTCACAACTGTAAGTGGACTTCTCTATGCGCTTTCTGTGTGTTAGTAAGTGTGTGTTTGTGTGTGTTTGTGTGTGTGTGTGTGTGTGTGTGTGTGTGTGTGTGTGTGTGTGTGTGTGTGTGTGTGTGTGTGTGTGTGTGTGTGTGTGTATGTATGTGTATGCGCTGATGACTAGTCAGATGTTACAAACCACTGACTGCAGCTGGTCACATGATTGTAAAAGCATCACATTAATTAACTAGCTCATCTCACAGCCTACGATAGGCCAATGTGTCACAGCGCCCACACACTGGGTCTTATTCATGAAACGTGAGCAGCACGGATTTGTGTGTAAACCGTGAGCAGCGCGAATTTACGTGTGATTTCCGCATTCATCAATCTTTTAGTAGTGCTGATTTTTGTGTAGCTACTCACAAAATCTACACATGCTCCCGACTGTGTGTAGCGCTGTGTGTAAATGTAGGAATAGACATAAATACTGTTTGTCACTGTTGAAAATTACAATTTTAATTCGTATTACTCTCTCTCATGTTCAAAATACGCTGATGCCTTTGAAAAACGCAATATGCGACATATGACAAAATATTAAAAAATATAAAAAATATAAAAATGTTCTACAGAAAATAAGTTGACAATTCAAGGTTTAAGATATAGATTCGATTTATTTAGAATGTAAACTACTTGTTTAAAACCACAGACAACACGTACTTTCTACATATCAATAAAAAATATTATCATAATAATAAAATCACACAAAAACTATTGTCACGGCCAAAATAGTGCTCACCAGGTGTTGTGAATTTGAAATTACCATAGTATAAAAAGGACTTCGGTTTTAGACAATGGTAACAATGGCTGAACTTGCACTTTTGCACGATTTGGCACAAGGTGCTATCTGGAGAGAGAGGAACTTCAGGGACCGGGCAGACTTGTTGGCTGAGAGTGATGAGTGGTTGATTAGTCGTTTCCGTCTACCGAGACCAATTCTGTTGTATTTATGCAACATTCTGGAGCCTAATCTGACGAGGCCAACTCAAAGAAGCCACGCCATCCCGCACATCTGCAGGTACTATCCGTGCTGGGATTCCTTGCCACAGGGACCTTCCAGCGGGAGATAGCAGACAGAGCAGGAATATCCCAGCCATCAATGAGCCGCATTTTGCCCAAAGTACTTAATGCCGGAGTACATTCAATTCCCCTATGGCGCACAAAGGCAACTCGTGAAGCAGGAGTTTTGCGCGCTGGCCAACATGCCCAATGTAATCGGTGCCATAGACTGCACACACATACGCATCAAGGCTCCATCTGTTGATGCATTTGCATTCATAAACCGGAAAAACTTTCATTCCGTGAATGTGCAGCTGATATGTGATGCAAACTGTGTGTTGCTCAACGTTGTGGCACGGTGGCCGGGAGGAACGCATGACAGTTTCATACTGCGCAATTGCGCAGTTGGCACGCGTTTGGAGAATGGAGCTGTGAGAGACGGCTGGCTTATCGGTAAGAATATACTCACAAATGCATGTGATTTATATGTAGAGACTTATCTTTTTATATCCACAGGGGACCGGGGTTACCCGCTTAGGCGGTGGCTAATGACACCCCTCACCAACCCACAGACACCACAGGAGCTGCGTTACAATGAAGCCCACGCCGTCACAAGGGCTGTTATAGAACGCACCAACGGGGTTCTGAAGACAAGATGGCTGTGCCTTGATCACAGAGGTGGCACCCTCCTCTATACACCCAAAAAGGTGTGCAACATTATAATGGCCTGCTGTGTCCTGCACAATTTTTCAATTAAGAGGGGACTTCCCCTACCAGATATCCCACATCCACCTGAGCGGCTGCCTCCAGAACCAGCTCGCGAGATGACGAATGCGGCTGCTGTTCTGGTACGCCAGCGACTTGTAGAACGATTTTAAGGTAAATGTTGCTTGCACAAGTACTGCACAAGCTACCATTAACATTAAAAAAGCTAATCTGAACATTTTATTTTGTTGCAAAAACGGATATATTCGTTTATCTATCCAACATCCCGCTTATTTTAGTTCATCAATTAATTTTAATACTGCCTTTGTTATTGCATTGCGTTATTTTCTACAGCTCCAAATGGTTTTACCTAGAATAACCAAACATCACACAGGGGGGGACACTGAAAAAAGTAAACTTTATTTTTTGGTGGGCAAAAGTGCTTGGCAGATTGCCTTAAGGCTGGTGTTGATTTCCTGCATTGTGTTATTCAATCCTTCAATTGCCCTAACAATTGCCACTTGATTTTGTAGGACCTGCTCCGTCAGGACCGGGTCACCTCTCCGGCCTCGGCGTCTGGGTGACGGAGCAGGAGCAGGAGGAGCAGCAGGTGGAGGACTGGAGCCACGGGAGAAGCACTCGCCGGCTGAAACAATAATAAAAAAAAAAATCATCAATAAATATGCTTTGAAAAAAGAGAAAACATTTACATTGGCTACAGAGTGGATTTATTTGAACTTGTAAAAACAGAACTTGTTTAAAAAAATTAAGTGGGCCTACTTTGAACACCACAAACCTACATTTTTTAAAAATTCAATGTAAATGACCTGAATGCTGTAGGCTGTCTTCGAATCGAATAAAAGACACGCACATCTCATAAGGAAAGGGCAGGCTTAGTCAAATGTATTGTCATGAAAGAAAGATTCGAGCTGTGTGCTTCTCGTCAGACTTAAATGTTGTCTTTATTTGTTAAACGTGTTAAGTGGCTATACATTCCGACAGACATCACTGAGTTATTTAAAGTTTATAATTGGCACAAAATAGAATCTCTGGTTGCCAATTCCTTCAATTTAAAGAGCACCTGACAAAGCACTTTTTCAGTGCTTTGTCGCAATTTTTCAGAATATTGTGAACGAATGACACGTGTGACCTTACCTTCTGAAGTTGATGGGGACTGGCTCAGCTCCAAAGGAGGCATGTCGCTGTCTCCATCAGGGATTATGCCTGATAAGGCAGTATCCCCAATAATGCCGCAATTCGTTCGTCTTGCTGGCTCAGTGTTGGCTGTGATGGTCCTCCTCCTCCCGTGGCCGAAGTGCTTAATTTATTTACTCTGATTCTTTTTTTTGCATCTATTTTAATATCGAACCACTTTCTTTTAACCTCTTGGAGGGTCCTCCCAACAGAGGAGACAGAGTTGACTGCTTCTACAACCTCTTTCCACGCTTTATCTTTCCCTGTCCCTTTGACCCCGGAGCTGACTGAACAAAATAAAATGTTTTTCCTGACTTCGACTTCTGCCAGAATAACTTCAATCTCCTCCTCAGAGAATTTTTTTTTCTCTCTCTCTCTCTCTCTCTCTCTCTCTCTCTCTTTCCTTGCGCCATGATGATCGCAGGCTGAGCAGATGCACCTATGCCCTTATATAGCGGTCATTTGCTATTCATGGGCGGAGATCTATGCTAATTGCTGATCACCGGGGGCGCGCTCTCAATTTACGCAGGATTGGGATTCATCATGTTACACACGTGTTTACGATCAAATCTGAGTTTTCCGCACGCTTCGTGAATCCGGAGCAGAGTTTTAGTAGCGTGAGAATTTATGTGCAACCCTACACACAGATTTACTCATGGATGATGAATAAGACCCACTGACTACACTGGAATCACACAAACACACACACACACGGACACACACACACACACACACCCCACACACACACACACACACACACACACACACACACACACACACACACACACACCACACACACACACACACACACACAACACACACCACACACACACACACACACAACGGTTACTCAGCCATAAACGCTAAGCGACATCGCAGTGTGAAGCTGAGAGCTCACTCGGCAAACAAACCCATTAAGGGAGTTTGTTTATGTGGCTGGAAATAAAATCAATATGAGTGTAAATGAGGATAAGAGAAATAAAACTCTGCAAACTGACATACAGTACACTACACACAGTAGAAAAGTCATGCTGACACTGCTGACATCACAAAAGTTTCAGCCCGAAACTGGACCGCACAAATGTCTTTCATAAGATTGAATAAAGAGGAGACTGAGCGAAAAAAAGAGGTGAGGAGAGCATGAAAGAAGAGCATGGAGGGGAGGGGAGGGGAGGGGGGGGGGGGGGGTGTGTGGGGTTCCAAGGCTGTGTAAGATGAGCAATCCTGAGCCACATTAAAGCCGCTTAAAAAAAACAAATTAATCTTAAAGACCTGTGGAGGGTCTGAGCAGTGCCCCGGGCCTTAAGAAGAGTTGCTTTTGCCTGTCCCACTCCAGCTGCTTGGCTGCAAGCACAAAGCTGCATGAGAAAACAGATGCTGTGACCACCGGAAAAATCTCACTCTCTCTCTCTGTGTGTGTGTGTGTGTGTGTGTGAGAGAGAGAAAGATAGAGACAATAAAATTGGGAGGAGAGGCAGGGGAAAAATGCAGCAGATAACATTTGACAGGAGACATTATCTTAGCCTGAGATTCTCTCTCAGTTTCCCTGTCTCTGATTTCCCCTGGCGTTACAAAAAAAAAACATGAAAAGGAGCCAAAAGGATTTCTGAAAGGAGCAAACTACAACAACTACTGTATGTATGCTGCAACTAACTGTTACTCCATGCAAATGTCATCCCTTTAAAATCCTTGTAACTGGTATGGTAAAGCTACGGCAAAGACTGTGGGTATAACAATTAATTAGTCAAGATAAGGTCGGGGTTAAGAGTTAAGGAAAGACTGCTGTTATTGTTAATATCAAGGCAAACTCCATTCCTGCCCATAACACATATGTATTTTTTTTTTAATTGCACAAAACTATGCACCTATGTATTCAAAATGTAACCGTTTCAACTAGTTTCATAACTTTACCAAGAATAAACCAATGTATAACCCCAACATGGATGTCAACACACTCAAAACGTCTGAGGATTGGAAACGTCACTTCCATGTCTCTTTTTCCCTACACATACATACATCCATCTGCAAATAATATGAACAGTATCCCATTTACCTACTCGCAAATAAGAACTCTGTTATATGAAGAATAAACTTCTACCAGATTGAATGAATCGCCCCTGTATCTCTGCCCTCTCTAGAACAAACCACACCTGCTCTCTCCAGACCTGACCACTGATTTCAGCAGCCTGCTCACACACATTGCTTGGTTGGCATCCTGAGCTTCTCTGTCCCCTTGCTGGCTGATTGCTCTCTGTTTGCTTGTGAGACATGAGTGGACTCAATGGGGACGACTGTCAGGCCACACAGCCGATGCCAGAGCGGCACAGCCTAACGCACTAACCCTGCCAAGCGCCATTCAACCAGAAAGGCTGGTACAGTCTTGTAGCCAAAGTTTGAACAACCCATCAACAGGTGAAAATATAGATGTGACACATACTTTAAAGCTTTTAATTAAAGTGTATAATGGAGATTGAGGCCAGAATCATCACAGATGAACTTCTTCATTGGACTATAGGATAAAGATGTTCATGTGACGTTTTCATCACACTAAAAGCCTCCTTACGTGCTTCAAGGCTTTTTTTTTTACTTGTCAGAGTAAAAACCATTAGGGAAGTGTTAAATGGTGAGTGGTCCCGAGTGAATGAAGTAGTTTTCTATTGTGCGTTCTGGCAGAGTGTTGGCTTGCAGTCATCACCTTCTGTGTAATATACCCACAGCTGCTGCTTGGCTCGCTGGGTGCGGATTTTCCAGTACCAGCCCTGGGTGATGGAGGGTGTGATGGAGGGTGTGCGAACTCTGTAACCCCCACAGCGTCCTACTCTTTGTACGTGTGTGTGTATATGTGTGTGTGTGTGAGCAGCAGCTGTGCAAAACAGCTGTCTATAGTAACATGACTCATTTCCGCACACAACAAGAGATGAGTTCAGGGGGCACATCTAAAAAGTGTATCCAATTTCTGAGAGCCAGTGCCATTCTCCTGGCCCACATGGGAGCTCTTTAGGGAGACACTGTTATTCATGTGACTAGTGAAGAGGGCGAAGAAATACAAGAATGACATAGTGTCAACAATATTATTGTCTAAGATAATTATCAAGAAGCCATGATGATATATTCAGCAGGACGTTTTGTGTATGCATAACTGTCCATGCATATGCTAATTTACAATGTGCTTATGTGCATGCATGTGTATGTAATCATGCCGTATTTATCCATGAAATTAGATGTTAAGGGTTGTTAACAATGCTGGGACTTGTTTGCCTCAGCTTGGATCTTCTGAAGCTTTATTTGATTTGGATTTTTTTTTTAATTACATAATGTGTGACCATTATCCTTTCACAGGGTTTCTATTCATTTTTGCACCTGCATGTGTGAAAGACTTCAAAGAGACTTTTATTGTAATTTGGCCCACAGATGCCTGTTACCTAGGCACACATCTACAGCATTGCCATCTCTCTGCGCTTGGACCTAAACTCTTTACAGTTGACAGAAGATATACAGTATATGGTAGTGTTTGTATAGAGGGGTGACATTTGTTATTCTGCAGTATCAAACTTACCATGAAGACCAGAAGCTATCAAAGATACTTTATGAGCAGTCCCGTTTCCTCCTGCACTCAACATGAATGCATTGACATCAATAATAAAATCATCAATCTTTCATGTCAAATCAATAACCAAAGCAGTGAGAAGAAGCTATCTCCAGGGGACGTTAGATGGCTTCAGCCCTAATGGGATTTCCAATCCGCACAGAGAGCACTCGTGGAGGAAAGTCAGTCATACAACAACTATTATGAGTCCCTGTGATGCATTGTGGTTGTGAAACAGTCTGTATGTGATAAAAATAAAAATAAAAACAGCCTCTTGGGTGTTGCAGCTAAGAGGCTCCATGGCCAAACTCACAGGCTTTACTAGCGCTGAGAGCCTGGGCTTGTCAAAACTGATCGTATTCACTCGGATGAGGATGCATCCTGATTCCCCACGGTGCTTAAGGATGGACATGTGTGCCCTATATACTGTATACTGTATATGTTCTAGGCTAGCACATGAGTTTACATGTAATGAACCCTTTCCGTTGATATAACAGCTCTCGGCACAACTGGGGCATGTACAAACAACAACAGAGACGATTGCTGCGACGCATGCAATGCAAAACCATTGTGAAATTACAAAATGATCAACAGAATCAAAGCGAAGGGGTTGGAAACAGGCTTGTCAAACAGCGTGTGGTAGAGGAATTAATTCTATCTTTGCACATCTGAGGCTTACACCTCCTTTCTCAATCCTCCCCTCAACCCCTCTCCATCCGACAAATCCAATTAGCATGACATGAAAAGTCTGCATAGACACCACATCCAGGGTGTTGGCAGGGGATGTGTAGGATGGGCACCGGGGACTGGAGCCAGACAGACATGGAGGCCTGGCATGGAGGGTCTTCACTCGGCCTGTAACCCGACTCCAGCTGGAAGAGCCAGTTCCTTGACAGGTTGGCATTGACAAGCGCTCCACAGCCCTCTGGTCTATCTCTGCTTCTCATCTGTCTTCAAACAGCAGCCCTCTCTCTCTCTCTCCCTCTCTCTTCCCACATGCCCCGTTTCCCCCTCTTCGTCGACAGCCTTTGACCCACAGCCATCTGATATCTTTCCAGCCTCACTTCAAATTGAATCAATTTTGAATTAATGTTTGTGGGATAACAGAAAGATTTTAGACGGGTGACACCAGTTAAATGAATATACGTTTTATTTTTTTTACTTGTAATGTTGTTAGACAAAGTGTTATGATTGGTGCAGACAAATTATTATATCCACAAATTAGGACATTTTTACATGTTTGATTGATAGATTGAAACGTTTTTGGAAAGAGCACGGATCACAAGCATTTGGCTGACACAAAATTTGCAGCAGATCTTTCTTTCCTCCGGCCGGAAAAAAAAGCCATTGTGACCTAAATTGCTTTTCCAAGTTGCAGTTGGAAAACTCTAAATGAGCGTTTCTGGCTTGTTGTGGGCTCCCGGTTTAAATCACCACCAAACACAATCATGGAGTGAGTCGGTCGGACAGATAAAACCAAGATCCAAACTTTTTATTCCCCCAGAGCTGCACAGAGAAAACATCCTTTGGAGGTGTCTGGCAGGCTGTCAGTATGGTGCAGTCTCCTGGCCCATGCCACTGTACAGATTTGCATTCGGCTCAAAACGAGAACTGAAACTTCAAAGCCTCTTTGAAGCACCACTTGATGCTGTACAATGGGACAGGTGAAGAAAAAAAAAAACATCTCACCGAAGCAACCCTCTGAACTACTCTACCCAGAATGCATCACAGCTCCCAAAATATAAAAGTGGGACACAGCGTCTCACGACAGACATAACAACACTTCACGATGTGCCTCAACAGAACAAAGGTTACTTTTCCACAGTATTTCTATCAGTTAACTGTGATATTTTTGTATTTCTGCTACGGGGAGTTTTTGCATAAATGTGCACACTGGAGAGACAGAAGAATGTGACAGTCAAAGCAGGGACTTTGAATAAAATATGACAGCCTAAATAAAGAGCTGCAGGAATCTGTGGCATATAATTGAGGAAGTGACATGTTATTACTGTCAAAACTGTTTCTGACAGCAACTGAGACGGACTGCTTTAACTTCTATCGGCTGTAAGACATCAGCTCATTTCTTTTACATTTTAGAGTTTGACCCCGATCCCTGTTAGGTTTAAAGTTTAACAAAGAAACGAACACACGTATAATTTAACAATTTACCTATTAGATTAAAATGACTGAACCTCTCAGTCAGCTGAATGTATGTTATAAAATGTGGCAATACAATTTAACCACTCCAATATAAAATTCCAATTATGAACCTCCAACAATGAATGCCTAAAGACAGTTTTGATAAGTGCATATTTTATCATTTTGATAAGTCTAAAATATTTGTATCGACATTACAGTGACAAAACCTACCGACCTCAGGGACTTATGCTATGTTGCTTTGCAATAGTGAGTGACACATACATATATGTAGGACAAGACTTAGCATGACTGTACTACTCATGCATACTACTCATGCAAGTGCACATATTGTCAGTCTGTCAGTGTTGCCTATAGCAGCCCCTGAATGCCTAGTCCGGTCTAATATAATCTCATACATTTTGCACACGAACACAGCGTAATCTCTGTTGTCAGATATGACTGTGCCTGCTAATGCCTGCTGGGAGCCGTTTGTTGACTTGAAAGGTTTGCGTGTATGAAAGCTTTAAGTAGATGCCCGGATTGCCATTGTGTGGACCATATTCTCTCAGGCTATTGGCGTAAACAATGCCTCATGTGCCAAAAATTCTGCCACTGATTGACCTTGAAATGAAATGCCAAGTCAGGACACAGACAAATGACACATTCAAACATTCAGCTGCTTCCGTTTATGCGTATGCAGTGTTGAATAAAGTTGCATTGCATTAACCAGTCGAATAATGAATATGAAGACAAAAAACAGGTTGAATTATCTTAGCAGCATAAATCTAGCCCGACAGTGAAAAGATATTCAGTGGCAATATTATATTATACATTTTCAAGCTGTTGCTGAACTCCTTAGCCTCCCAGTAATGACTTTGGCGGGCACAGCGATGGGATTGGTTCACTTGAAATAAAGGATCGTCACAGACTAGACATGTGCAGGTTGTCAAAATATGAAACTTTGAGCATTCACAAGCATTGTTTACCACTTCTGCAAGCAAGCAAGTAAAACACACACAAACTACCTCTCCATCCATCTCTCACCTCTTTCCTTTCTTTGCCATCTCCTAGGATCTAATGATAATCTCCAATGTGGGTCTCATGTAAATAATAAAAAAAAACAATCTGCATATCGTAGCGAATCGAACCACGCTCCAGAGCAATTACTTCTGATTGCAGCCCAGTTGGCATGGGCGCTGTTTGTCTGCTTCGGCATGGGAATTCACTGGGCAAAACTCACAGACAGAGACTGAGAGGGATGGGCATTTCTTTTTCATGTGCAATGCGCCTTCGCCAGCATACAGTATATGCCTCCCCAAAGAAGTCTCCACGACGGCTCATGCTCATTCTAATTAACACATAAGCCTGTTGATGTTAATTAAAAATCAGACAGAAAAAAGATCACACAGACAGAGGGGCCTGCTGTGTATCTGAATGCACACCAAAAGATGCAACAGTAGTGCACTTGGCACTTATTCAGATGAGATTTCCTGTACCCCCCTCTTGAAACATATACGCATTACAAGTGGGTACATCACACCAAGTGTTTCAAGCAGATGTTTGATGTTAGTTACTTTGGGGGGGGGGGGGGGGAATGCATATTAGCTGAAATCTAAGAAAGTCTTTGACAATGCTATTGTTTGCAGTGCACTACCCAGAGGATGTGGTGTATGCTAATGTGTAAATGTGTTCTATCATGTCATGCAGTCAGTTGTGGTGCTACTTACTTCATGGGCTTGAACAGTGCTTGTCCGTAGTTCTGGAAAGTCATGATCAACTTTAGCTGGGTGCCTCCTGATTTCATGGCTGGGGGGAAAAATCAGATGTTAGATCAATATTTGAAACACAAACACACACGCACGCACGCACACACACACACGCACGTACGCACACAGACACACACACACACACACACACACACGCACAACACGCACACACGCACACACACACACACACACGCACGCACACACGCACGCACGTACGCACACAGACACAGACACACAGACACACACACACACACAACACACACACACACACACACACACACACACACACACACACACACACACACACACACACACACACACACACACACACACACACGCACGCACACACACACGCACGTACGCACACAGACACAGACACACAGACACACACAGACACACACACACCACACCACACACACACACACACACACACACACACACACACACACACACACACACACACACACACACGTACACGTACACGTACACGTACACGCGTATCACACAAACACAAACAAACTCACACATGCACAGCTGTTTCATTATTTGCCAATTTGGAGAAAGCAAATTTTGCCTGAATGCATAACAGAGCAATCACATCTGCTGACCAATTAGCCAGACACGAGTGCAATGGAGGTAGTTAAGACCTGGGAAAAAAGACAGGGGAAAGAAGCTGCATGAAAAGCATCTTCTGACAGAACTAGGGCTAGTTTTGGGTAAGATTGAGATGATGAACGTGGAAATGGCCAGAGTGTTTGTGTGTTCTTGCAGCACGCATGTAGTGATGTGTATTTAGAATGACCCCTATTGACACAAAAAATGCACCCTGGTATCTTCATTTCCTGGATGGCATCAACAATGAATGGACCCCAACGGACTGTTTCTGCTCACGTGTGTACAGTTGTATATGTGCACACGCTGGACAAGACTGCACAACACCTGACTCAAGCGAGATGTTAAGCTTCCACAGATTGTACACATGGCCACCTAATGCTAGTGCACGTTAGACTCTTTAGAACCCTCTAACCATACTGAGCCCCTGCTCTTTGGGAGCCATGTCTTTGACTACCAGTCATGTCAGAGACTCCCACAGGCCTATGGAGACTCACTGAGAGTTTCCTGCCTGCCTGCCCACTCTGACAAAAGGGACCGCCAGGGCTGTCTAAATGCCTTGTGTTTCTATCATAATGGACAGGCTTTCGGGGGATTTGCCCATTTATTACAGCGCATTAACTTGAGCATATTATATAACACGGCGCTTCTGCCTAACCCCAATATCAACATAAGCCCCATGTCGAGGACCCACTTACTGACTGGCTTGCTGGCTGAGGAGCTGGCTGACACTCCCCCTCCCTACCCCCACTGAATTGTCTTTTCAGTTTATTGACTCTCTTTGCGGTTCCTTTCAGAGCCCTCTCCCCGTGTGTTCCTCTTCTCCTCTTTCTCGTTGGTGTTTGTCATCCTTTTATTTGTATTCTGTCTGTTACGCCTGTCTGCCTCGCTCCCGCTCACCGCTGGCAAGCCTCCCCACATTACCGTGACTCATTTTCAAAAGCTTTTGTATTGTACTTCAGCTGTTGCACAAAGTACAACCTACATAACCTCGGGGCGGCTCCTTCTCTTTATGACAGAGGGATACTGAGCAAAGCAGAGCCAAAGAATAAAGTGAGAGCATTAGGCCATACACATGGGCCACATTTTCTGCAGCAGTGCCAAGTGGATAGTGCCCCGAGGTCATCTTTTTTAACTCGGCACAGGTACTGTATACAGCAAGCCTGAAAAGAAAACTTTGAAAGATTGCGATAATAATTTATAATATAATATAATGCTTGAACTCATAAGCCACAATCCTAGAGGGACTGACCTCAATTTCTCAACTGGACATATACTATTAACTGTTGTCTCTAATTGAAAACCACAAGAGTTAATCCCCTAGGGCAAAACCCCACGGCAAAACTCTCTCTCTGATTGTTTCTTATGGTTGTGTCAATCCAACACGACTTGGAACAACGGCGACACTTCAACAACTTCAACATTCCTTTCATTCTCCATCTGTCTCTGAGTATCCGCTTGGCGAATCTATGTGTCGCTCCTGATCCAGCCATCCATCTTTTGCTCTGTTCCTGTCAGCGTCTTACTGAATGAATGGTTAACTTGTCCCCGGCATCATTTCTAAACCCTCATGTTTTCTATGTAGCTCTGGGCCAGCCTCACCATATCCCCTCCCAATGACAAAGGGGATAAATCCATACTTTTTATTGTATGAATGCACCTGAAGACTGAACCAAAGGCCACATGCACCAACAGAAAAAAACAGACACAGAGCGAAGGGAGAGAGAGTGAGAGAGTGAGAGAGAAAAAAGAGGGCAGCACTATTGTGCAGAAAATAAAATGCTGAACAGGGAAACTTTCTAACACTGTGTGTCTGTTTTGTAATCTCACTGAGACGGATAAGTGGTGAGTGCACGCACCAATTACTGGGGGGTGGGGGGCGAGAAAAGCTATAATGCATGCTTCCATGCGCACACCGTAACACTCTGCCCCTGGGTTTTCTTTTCAGCAGACAGACAGTGTTTTTATAGGTGTGTCTGGGCACAGATTGAGGCTTCATATGTCATAAACACAAGGGACAAACACGCACGCACGCACGCATTCAACACACACACACACACACACACACACACACACACACACACACACACACACACACACACACACACACACACACACACACACACACACACACACACACACACACACACACACACACACACACACACACACACACACCACACTATTAAAGTGTAGCCTGAGATGTGTAGCACGAACAATTGGGAGACGGTGGGCCACATAAAAACGAGACAGCGAAGGCAGCATCAATAAGCAACACAATGGCTAGTTTTGCACACACAAAGAGACAGAGATTACAACATGCACCATTGAAGGATATTTTGGTATTCACTTTCTAGGACAATGAAGCCACCAAAGCAAATATGATAATCCAAATCATCGTCTCGTCTAAAGCCGGGCAGAACACGTCTTCTACAAAAAACAGAGCGTATTTAAATAAGTTGCAGAAAGCAGCTCCTTTAAAGTGGTCCCTTCACTATTTTGAATATTTTGATTTTCTCAAAGCCAGCAACTGCAGTGTAACATCTTGATGCTCAAATTCCCCTTTGCAAGAACTTGCCCTCATTTGTGATCCAGGTTTAAAAGCAAAGTGTCTCCAAATGACAGACTGTAATGTGTGTTTAGGAATGAAAAGCAATGTTTAGACATTCAGACTTGGCAGAGGGAAATTCGTCTCAAATGTTCTTTCCATTTTTCCTGCCATTAGGTTTGCTGGAGATTTCTGGTCGCTATGAAAAGTGTTCTTGCCGCATTAGATCTATATTTTTTTTTTTATACATCCTTACTTCCACATAGGTTAATGGTTGGTGTTTGGTCAGGTAAAAATGAAGTTCATTTTGGACCTTTATGGGATTTCTCACAGACCCACACACCAATGTTGACTGATACACATAGATTGTTAGAATCCATATCAAGGTCTCCAGAGAAAAGGGCAGCTGAACACAGCTCTATAAACTGCACACGTAAGCAGAAACACAGAAGAAGGGCCAGATGTGTGTATGTTTTGGTCTCCTTTTCACACATGTGCGCGCACACAAACAACACCAACACCACACACACACACAACACACACACACACACACACACACACACACACACACACGTCACACTGTCTGTACACACAGAGGAACCCACATCCCACATATTGTGATTCATTGTAAACCCAGACAAGTCAGGTGCACAAAGCACAGTCTGTGGTTGAACCAGTTTGGGTTGCTGAAGGCTAATACTGCTCCGATGACTTAGTTAACAGAATGTTACTCTTACCAACATGGAAAAGCCTCACGAGTTACATTATATCACAAGATGTAGACATACTGTAATACTATAATACAAATATTTTTCGGTTGGTCTCCTGTTGTGACCTGGCTGCAATTGACTTGCTTTGTGAATAAAAACAAACAATGAATTGGCAGACTGCTTCCTACATTTAGTGGAGAGGGATGATTGTCCATCATGTTGGTGCTGGACAACATGATGTACAAATAACAATGATAATATGGCCATATACTAAATGATACACACATGCACCCACACAACTACACGCACTGACCTACACACACACTCACACACACACACACCACACACCACACACACAGCCACCAACAGCACACACACACACACACACACACACGCACACACACACACACACACCGCCACACACACACACACACACACACACAAAACACACATACCTGCCAATTGGTACCACTAGCATATAGCTAACCCTGACACACTCACCTACGCTTGTGACCCTCTGTGCGGCCAGGTCTTTCAGCAGATGTCCAGTGCGGGGTTGTGTCTGGAGTACAGCTCGTAGCGGTTGATGCCGATGTGGAAACGCAGCCAGTTGGGGTAGGACTCTGCCGTCACCTCACCCGTTGGAGAGAACTCCTCCTCCTCCTCTTCGTTACCTTCCTCAATGTGCCTGAGAAACAAGGGAGAGGAGAGAGGAGGTAATTATATAATGAGGTGTGGTACACAAGACTCCTGGTAAGATAATTAACATACACACACTGACTGTATCAGAAAGGTTGAAACACTTAATTATAGTGTATTTGTATAATATCAGGGCTAATATAGGTTTTATTGACTGGTATGACCCAAGAAGGTTAAATGATGCAGAATGGTGGTTAACTCATATGTTGAGTGCCTAAAAGAGGGCAGATGGGCGTGACAACATGGAGAAATGGTCAGATGAAGCATTGTGAGGTTACTAAGACTCAGAGAAGATATGAAAGCTGGCTGAATGAATGGAATGACTTGTCTGTTTTAGGCCTAGTCAAGTTTATTTAGACAGATATAGACAGATAGACACAGGGGGGGGGGGGGGGTCTCCTTTGCAGGGCCTTACATGGACGTAAGTCACTGTGAACTGGGAGCAAATTATAACAAGATGAGATAGACGCATGGTAGTACGACCTCATTGAATTCAACTACTTCTATTCAGAATACACCTTATCTAGACTTTTCATCCTTACATGTTATCTCGCGTAAGTGTCTTACTCACATCCCATCAATCTCAGATGTGTGTAAAGCAGTCCCACTTATATAGCCCTGGATTTAAGTTCATCTTACCATCCCTGGTTCCCTGTTGCTTTGGGATTGTACCGGATGTCAGTGTTGACGTTAAACAAAGTGTCATCGTCCGTGAGGGGAGGAAGGTCGACCTTGTACAAGGGATGCTCGAACAGAACCGACAGTCGGGAGACACTGTGGGCATGGTGGACGGTCCGACCCCCGCTCGTGTCACCCATGAGCGGCTTGTGCTCGTCCGCCTTCCCCGCCGCCGCCATCGCCGATTTCATCCGCCCGAAGGACTCGGCTCGGTCCCCGGCGGCTGCTGCTCCTGCTGCTGCTGTGATCTTCTCGAGGGACTGCGACGTGATGTTGGAGCTCGGCTCGTTGCTGAAATCCTGCAGTATTCTCAGCGTGTGCTTGTTAGGCCAGCCCGCTTCAGCCGGCAACCTGGCGCGCTTCTTCCCCCAGCCCTGTGTCTCCGCGCCCGGGTGGTGAGCGCACTGACAGCCGACGCCGTCCACGCTGTCCGCCGCCCTGTTCTCCAGCTTCGGTAGCAAGTCTATCATGATGTGCATGGTGCACGCTACCAAAAACACCATGAGTATAAGCACTCTGAATTTACGAAACAATATCATCTTTATCTTTATTTTTTATTTATTTTTGGTCAGTCGCCGAAGAAGCTTTTAAGCGCAGCGCACCTTACTTTGATGTCCAACACAGTTATGCGATGACACCGCAGCGATATTGGTCTGAAGATTGGCTGTGATCATTGCGCACATAATAATGCCCGTCAGCCTATGTTAAAACTCCATGATGTGCCCGGTCTTTTCTCTGTTCATTTATTTAAAAAATGTTTTCACAATAGTCCCAAATCTTCATTCCCAGACAGGTGGAACGACAAGAGGCGGTGTGAGCACCGGACACTTTCACTGGCAGCGGCTCAAGTGGCGCTCTTCATTCATTGCCTCGTTGAATGGGAGACAGTGTCGGGAGGACAGATCACTAAATAAATCGTTAAGAAGAGATAGCTATTGCAGGAGGGAGGGAGGGAGGAAGGGAGGGGTGGTCCTGTTAAAAGCACCGATATTCCGCCTCAGATCTGCTTCCTTGTCGCTGCCAGCACGGAGTGAGATGTCAGATGAGTCATAACAGTCTTCAATGTAGAGAGACGGGGGGAAAGTAACAGGAGGGATGGATAAAGTCCATAGAAACACTGCCCTCCTAGTATATAGGATACATTAACGAATCCAAAAAAGTGAAAATCCCATAAAAAAAAAAAAACAAAAACAAAACAGGTGATCCCGTCTATCAGATGCTTGGATGCTGTCCCGGGAGCTGCTGCCGCTGCTGCGAGCCTCGTTCAAGTCAGATCGAGAATGGTTGGCAGGTGCACGGATTCCAGTTGTCGTCTGGTCTGCCCCCCCTTTTAAGACCGCCTTGTCTTCCTCTCCAGTTGTTCAATCCGGTGTGTGTGTGTGTGTGTGTGTGTGTGTTAGGCTAAATATTACGATCGTAGCCCTCTATGCCCAGCCTCGGTGGCGTCACGAGGAAGAGGCTGGCTGGCTGCTGCGCCCGTCCGCACACACAAGTAGCACTAGTGACATGAGAGGCTAGCTTCAGGGAGGAGAGAGAAGCTGAGGACCGCGAAGCCCTTTGGAGGCTGCAGCTCACCTGTGCGCAGCCAGAGGGCGTCTGCACAAGCTGAAAAAAACAACACTGTGCTGATAATATATGATCTGAGTAAGGGGCAACGTCTAGTAGACCAATGTATTCCGTAGGTTCTTCTTCAAAGTGCACAATAAGCCACTGGTTTTTGAAGTGGACTCAGGGGGCCAGCCTCATGTGCCCTTGAGAAAGACTTAAGGGTTCACCAGCAAAACGAGGAATCAGTGAAAGTCTCTGTTTGCCTTGGCGAGAGGCTCGCAGAAGGATAGCTCGGCTGTTCCTCTCCAGTGCAAAAAGATACAGGCTGTTATATTGTATACCATGCAAGCACAATAGGGCCTCTGTCATATAGTTGGCCATGGCCATGCCACAGGGAACTTAGTTTGAAAGCAGTCTTTTTTAATCATCCGCATATAGAATTACTGAAATGAGCGAAACACGCCTTTGACAATTTCCCAGAGCCCAAGCAAAGATAGTTGAAGGTCTTAATATATTAAATAAAAAAATAATAAAGAAGCAGCTGATTGTGACAGGTGAAAAGCCTAAATCTAAAAAATTTTGGAAGAAATTATCATTCAATGCATTTTCAGTTTATTTTACTTTTACATTAACTGTTTCCATGCCAACTGTATGTCTAGATGTACAGAATAGATGTAGGCCGCCTACATTAAAAAATATACATTAAGAAGTCTCTACTACATGAATGCAATTTTCAAAAAAAATCTGCAGATACGTCAGCAAACAAAAAATCTAGACTCTGAGTTGTTTTTGAGAATCCACAGACACATATCCTGAGACAATGTCCTCCTGCACATGTCTTTATTTTGAACTCAAACGTGTTACAGAGCATTGAAGTCAATTTATAATTGTTTTCATTAGCTCTTTGGTCTGACTCTTATATACAGTCTAGGTCTGCACCAGCTCACTAAGAAAGGCATTTGACTTTAGCTATAATGGTTGGCTTCCCTCACACCATGGCATCTATAGTGCAGGTGGCTTGTCTGTGCTTGTTTGCTGTAAATTGGTGTCTGCACTCTTATTTGGGGGGGGGGGATGAGAGCTCCTAGCATAAAACATATATATGATTTATGAGAAGCCTTCATCCCGTGTGGGTTTGGCACAGTCTCTGGTTTGATTCTGCGTGAAAGGAGACTATAAATTTGTTAAAGATGCATTTAGGATGATTTATAATGGGAGAACGACTGTTGTGTCTGTCTCCGTTTTAAGTGTGTGTCTCAGGCAGCCTTGGCTCATGCAAACTTTACACAAGACATGTGCAAACTTGATCAATGTCATTTGAATCAAAGGGATTTTATTCAGGGTATACTTATCGTCTGCACACATCAATCCTTCTCCGTGGGAGGGTGTCTTCTCGCAGGCTAATTGTATTTCATGATGTTAAGTCTATTTGCTGATGAAGTGAAACGCACCTTTCATTTAAACTGCAGGGGGGACCAAACACTTCTTAGTCTTGCCATAACAGCAGCTGACAAAGGCTTCGCTAGTTTTCCCTTAATTCAGTCTCATTTGAGGTGACACAGAGTTCGTTCAACCTGGCGAATGCAGATCCTTTCAATGTTGGGCAAAAACATATACAAATACAAGCCACAAAGCAGAGGGATGCAGATAAATGCCTTCAGTGGAATCACAAAGTAATACAAATTAACAAATAACAGTATCTTTTTGGGGACTTGTTGTGTTGTGTGTGTGTGGTGTGTGTTTGTGTGGTTGTGTGTGTGTGTGTGTGTGTGTGTGTGTGCGTGTGGTGTGTGTCGTTTGTGTGTGTGTGTGTGTGTTTTTGCACAAAGGGGCCCGTTTGGAAGAGCTTAACTTGGCTTCTTGCCCCTCCTCCCAGAGGCACTGAGTTGGAGTTCATGGCACTGCCAGTTTTGTGCATCTAAATAAAACAGGATCTTAAAGCTAACAAGCAAACAAATTGGTCTCCCAAAGGCAAGCCTGCTGTCCCAATTCATGTTGTGCCCTGAACAAAACAAATTGGCACGGGCAGACATGTCGGAATCCA
This sequence comes from Ammodytes dubius, assembly GCA_026122265.1. Lineage (NCBI taxonomy): Eukaryota > Metazoa > Chordata > Actinopteri > Uranoscopiformes > Ammodytidae > Ammodytes > Ammodytes dubius. The sequence goes on along the minus strand of CM047521.1, from coordinate 21,962,176 downwards.
AGGCTGCTGAAAGGTACTCTGTGAATTATAGAGTTTGAGCAAAAAAAGAGTAAAAAAAAATGGTTGACCACACATAGGAATTTTGTGCATTTATTATAGGTGCAGGCTGAGCATGTAAGCATGATGCTTTTGGCAAGCATGAGATGGAGCTTAATTGTAATTGTTTGCTATAAACAACTGCAGCTGTCTGTTCTCCAGAACCATTAATTACCCCCCCCCCACCCCGCTTACCATGTGTTGTCCAGAATGTAAAGTAAAAAAAAAGTGTTTTTATTTTAACGTTCTTTTTTTTAGGAAACATTGTTAAGAAGAGGAGAAATTGCATGAATATGTTATTTTAAATATTTCTATCTTTCTTGCTCTTGGCAACAAAGCCAATTAGACGCACCTGAAAGGAACATTGAGAAATTCAGACTGCATGCCAGTTTCACAAAAGAGAATGTCAAATTATAATGTCAAGACGGTACCAAAATATGAACTATGCATTCAATTTGTCCACAGGCCTCGAATAAAGCGCCACAAACGGCTCCAGAATGAACCCTTACTATTTTGATGTATCATTAAACACCAGGAACGAAATGAAAAAAAGCATTTTTTTAACATCCAGGAAGATTAAGAGAGGACAATCAGCACAGGCTCTCATTAAGTTTGAGTGCTGTTCAATTCTTGAGCAGCTTGCTTATAATAATAAATGAATTATTTAAACAATACTGGAGCGGCGGTTTGCAAGTACGCTGGGGACTGTGCCAAATATCTTGATGTAGTTATTGTCGGCCAGTTATCTAAGAAACTGTAGCACTTTGCAATCTGCTGCAAAAGGATGAACACAGTTGGTTTTGTACTTAATGAATATATTTTTCTAACGATTGTCTCTTTTAAGAAAATAATTAGGTTATGATCCAGTTACGCTCGTAGAAGAAAGATCCCACATCATACAAACTAGTCACACAATTACATCTGGGACACAGAAAACAATGTAGAAAAGAAAAAGAATACATTTCACTATAGCACCAATAAATGGCTGATATGTAAATGTACTTCTGCAGGAAACTACAATTAACGCCTGGCGGTTATATGCCTCAGGGAGGTATACAATTGCTGAACAGTGAAAGAACAGTGTTGGTAGGCAATGCTTTAAAGAAGGTAAAGCTCCTGAGAAGAATATAGTATGAGTTCAACGCAACCTCACAGGAGCAACCTTTAACCTTTAGCCTCCAAAATGTGATCGGTTCACCCTCGATTCCAAGTGTGAGTTTGTGCTAAATTTCACAAGAATCCCTCAATGCATTATTAATGTATTGTGCTCACAAGATTTGAAGTCACAGTGACCTTGACCTTTGACCTCCAACATGCGATCAGTTCATCCTCAAATCCAAGTGTTAGTTTTAGTCAAATTTGACAAAAATCCCTCGAAGCGTTCTTGAGATATTATGTTCATGACACATAAAGTCACAGTGGCCTTTGACCTATGACCTCCAGAATCTAATCAATTCAACTTGAATTAGAGTCGACTCGACTGCATGCAAAGTTTGAAGAAAATTCCTCACGGCATGTATTAGATATTATATTCACAAGAATGGCAACGGACGGACAACTAAAAACACATACAGTAATGCCTCCAGCCTTCAGCTATCATCAGCGAGGAGCCATTAAAAGAAGCACACAAGCCTTTTGCTGTATACAGTACATTACTTTGCTATGACTCTCAGCATGCATGTAAAAAAGGGAGTGACATATTATGACAAATTGTTTTAGTTTTTCACTTGGCCTGTTCTGTATTCCAGTAATTAAAGAAATCTCTCAAGCCTATAACACGATATCTTAAATATCAACAGAAGTAAATGATGTGGCAATAGCGATTTAGAGGGCATGCATGGTTGCCAAAGTGATTTCTCCACATAAAATTTATTTTCTCCGCCGTGGCATTGAGTTCGGTAACCTTTGACCCCCGGAATGGAAATAAGTGAGTTTAGATGGAGGAGGTGAGTTACTATAGGGACCCAGAGTCATTCTGCATTTCAGAGCTGAAGCTGTTCTCATACCATTTTCATTAGCCTTGGGTATTAGAGAACGGTTCACTGTTTGTTTAAAATAAGATGGGATGGGAGGAGAGGGAGAAACACGCAATCTGAAACCAAAAAATGAAAAATTATTTGTGGATTCTGGTGTGGCTCGGCCTGTTCAAATCCACTGAGGGGAATGTGTCTGTGTGTGGTGTGTGTCTGAATGTTTGACCTGAGGCCTCCTCCTCTGCCCCTCTGGTTGGAGGCAGACTTTTTAAAAAGTTTAAACTTGAGCAAACAACCACTAATGTCAACCTAGTCTGCAAGAATCAAGGTTATACTGTGTAACAACATAGATTGATGACTTTAGCGCCAAAATTAAAGCAATATTTATATCCGGGTTCAATCAATCAAGCATTCACAATTTCTCTCCAGGGAGCATTAACAAATAATGTATACTATATTCGTTTTTATAGCTGTGTTCCATAAAAGGCCATAAGCTCAGTCACATCAAGCCCTGTTAGGCAGTTTTATGAGCCTGGCGGTGATTTGTTAACTGCTAATTTCAAGCTGTGGGATAAATGGCTCCGCAAATGTCAGGAGTATAGAAGTTATAATTGGAGAATAATGTGTCGGAGTAATAGCAATAAAAATGTTGTTTTGACAAATGGCCTGTCGTCGGGCACCGTCGCTACGGTGAGAGAAAAGAGGGTGTGGCCCAAGCGAGTCGCAAGTATGGTGACAGGGATGGGAGAGAGAGAGGGGGCAGGGAAACGAGTGTGAGAGAGGGTGTTGGGTAATGACACATGTATCCACTTGAATGGGAACAAGCTGAAATTGGCTTCTTTGGGGACATGTGAAAAAAGGCACATCATTTACTGTAGGGTCTGTATTTGAAGATGAAATATATCCACCCACAGATCTGACTCAGAGATTTTTCATTCTTTTTTTCGCTCTGACCCGGGTTTTAAATCACACCTATTCACCCCTTTTTTCCCCGACACTCATAATGACTGAGTTGCTATGCTGGATACATTCGTGTCGCGGGGGCCAAACTCTTTTTTTAATGTCCAGTATGAATTTCATCACAAAGCGGCACAGCACCACTCCGACACACGGACTGTGCTAGTCTTTCATTTGGACTCTTTTTGCCAATCACAGCATGACACAGAATTAGAGTAATGAGACTTCTGCCGTCATGCGCGGCACTACAGTGGTCCTGCTGTGTTGATCCCTTTATCTCAGAGACTCAAAGAGTAAAAAATTGAGCTTTGGATATTTAAATTAGGGGATGTCAGGGTGGTGTGACCTTGGACGTTAAGGCACAGAAGGGATAGTTGTATTTACTTTGTGTGATTTGGTGTGTGAGTTGTGAGCTAATGGACTATTTCTAGATTAGAAAGAAGATAAGATATTTTATTTTATTTACTAAAGATGTGACAGTGTTAGAGCAGCTTTTGGCTACCGTCTATCATCAGCTAACAAAGTCAGTGAGACCTTGTTGTCACCCAAAGCCACTTCAGACCACTATCAAAAAGAGGCCAGATGATACATGTCTGATTATCGATATCAATCAGCTCGCTTTCCAGTAAAGTGGCTGGTGAAAACTTTGTCATGTAACGTGTGAGGACATAACATGTAAATAAGTGCGTCAATGTAGTATGTGTGGTATAGACTGATGACTTTTGTGCTACCTTCCAAAAACACATCAAGGGTATGATGGGATATGCTCCAATCCCCTGCTGGCACACCAAACAGTGGAGCATTAGAAATGATGTAACTTGAGATAAGTGACTCATGTTTACAAACCCTGCTGAGAGATGGCTTAAGAGCCAAACATACCAAACGTTCAACAAAGGGAAAACATCCACTCACTACCTTACATTCAAATGCAGCGCTTCCTCTATACGGGAGACCTTTTTAAATAATTTGCTCTTTATTCAAGGTAAACATACTTAACATTATAGTTTTATTAAGGCACACAAGATAAATCATCAGCGGCTCTTGCATATGTAGCGCCTGCTGGGACCTTTCGGAAATAAGACGGATTATCTTGCAAATGTTCTGCTGGGTTGACCAAAAACATATTAAGTGAGTGTTAATGATTTTGCCATGAAAATAGAAAAAATTGTCTGCAGGACTATAAGCTGCTGTATAAGTGTAGCCCTATTCAGAGCTGATTAGAATTGGGTATTGACAAAAAGACAAGTTGTATGAGGGGAAACTGGACAAATGCTTTGTTTACTTGCACCACATTGATAGACATAGCTTACTGGTGCTTGCTTTTAAAACCATCTGTTAATGATGCAGTCTTCGTATTGAACATCATGACAGCTGATTCATTACAAACTAAAGCATCATCATTCTTCTATTGAGATTGGATGTTTAGGAGCAACATTCAGACAATGGGCAGAGAATCTCCTGATTAAACAACATAACAGGACATGTTCTATTAGTGTGCTGGGGAAGGCCAGAGATGACCCTTTGTCAGTCCATCCAAATGCTTGTCAGTTGAAGGATATCATTTACTCTGATTCTTCAGACTCATTGGGCCAGTTTCACAGACATGGATTAAGCCTAGTTCTGGACTTTCAATGGACAATCTCCATTAAAAATTCCATTTAGTCCAGGACTAGGCTTAATCCATGTCTGTGAAACCGGCCCATTATGTTTTAGTATTTGTGTGTGTGCTATAGTGGTATTGTATGAAAAAAGGCTGGTGAGTTTGGGAGCAGACAAGCAGTGCCCTCAATTAAGCAGCCTGCAAATGACCAGCAAACACAAGGGGAGAAGGATACGTCCTCCATTTGAATTCAACCTATTATTAATAGACCTGTTTATTGACTTTGCACTTGAGGACAAAAGGAGAAAGTGATTTATTATTGTTGCAGCTCCTGTCCCTCAGTCACAGTGCATTTTGTTAACATGAAATGACAATTGTTGAAGATCACATTCAACGGAATCGGAGTGTTACATTTCCCGAAGAGTGTTACCACTTGCCTTAGCAGAACACAGTCTCATATCCATGCAAGGTTATTGGTAAGCTGGGGTTGCAGTGGTGATATGCTGTCATATTAGCTCTCTGGGTGTCAGAGGGGGATGCCCTGAGAGGCTCTTGGGCTGCAGCTCCTCAAAGCAAAGCTGAAGCTGCATTACTGCTCAACCAAACAAAAAGCAATGCGCATGAGTGAATAATGATGATATTGTTAGCGAGGTGTCACTTCCAATAATCCATGTTGTGGATGCTGCCTTTAGCTTGCCACACACAAGTCTTAAAAAGCCACAGTAGTTCTTCTGCCGGGCTTTTGGATGCTGTGGAAAACAAAACAAAAATCAAGTACATGGAATAAAATGATGAATTGCTCCCCATGGCCAATAAGCGAATCGATGCCAAATCAATGTCCATTTGGGATACTGGTAATTAATGGATGACTGCGGTATACAGCGTGCAGCTCCAGAGATTGTGCACATGGACCAATCGAAAGGTCAGTGGAGGTCAAATGGACTGAAATACTGCAGCACTATGTCATGTTCAAGTGACAAAGCCCACTGGTGGCTGTAGTAATTATGAATCTTGTCCGTCGGGAGGCAAAAGGCTCAGGTGAAATTATTACAGAGCGACACAATCTGTGTAGGGTTAGAATCAATGACACCTCAGGCTTTAACACTGGATACCGCTGTTGGAAAGAGGTGTCAGCTCAAAAATGTTTAAGTTACAAATTACATTTTTCGTTTAACTTGATTTGGATTGGAATCCAGCAACTTAAAACTTAGCAAAATCAAAATCAAAAGGAGAAGTAAGCAATTTTATATTTGTTAATACACATATTCAATCACTCTATATTCATACATCAATCACTTAAACAGTATGCACAGTTCTTAATACAGGTCTGCTTGGCAGTAATTGCCATTTAAAATGTTGAGTATCCCGCTCATTTTTATCCAATCAGGAGACAGAGAGCCATAAAGAGGCGGGTCTCTGTGCATGTGAACGATGATGACTGGCTGCTCTCCATCACGACACTATCTGACGAAGACGAAGGAGGGGACTGCTAACTGTAGTCACTAGCTAAAAGGACCATATCACTTACCCCTCGTTTAAAATAGTCAAACAATGCAAATGTGATGGACTGAACAAACCACACATGGACAGTTGACATACGGTACATGCAGTTCTCAAAACCCTTGTTGAGATACAATATAACTCACTGTCCTGACTCAGGTGCCAATCAAGTTTTACAATATGGTGGCTGTTTTGATTCTAGTGTAAACTATGGACTGTTAGGAAATTTAATTAAACGTCAAAAATTCAGCTATTAGCTCAGAGCTAATTTGCCATCTGCAAGCTCATCAAGGTAAAATTTTGACCCGACTAGGGTCACCTAAATTACCAAGAATCATTTGCTGGGGACCATGAAAATCCATTCTGAATCTGGGCAGTATTTTTGAGATATCTTGCACCTCACTTGTGGTAGAGATGACTGAACCGACCCAGTGACCGTCCAATAAGTATAATAAGCTGATGTAAAAGCAAAAGATACACACCCGTAGATGGTACCGTTAAGCACTGCTTATTTAAAGTTTGTTTGCACTCTGCCTCCTGTTGAGATGAGATAACCTGGACATGGTCTTACCTGTGTTGTCAGGCCAACATGACATTTTGTAGGTCACCAGATGAGCCGACCAAGGGACGGCTGGTGTGCTGATGTGGCAATCCTCTCCATTGATTTGATTGTACGTGCAGATTATATGTGCAACAGGGCAGCCGCTGGCCCTCACTTCCTCCTGTTGGTTGATTTAACAGGCTGTTTGTTAAACAAGAGCTTGGCATGGCCCGAGCCCCGCTACTGCTGTGGGCCACATCCTGTAAGCACTACGCTCCCACTCGCTTGTTGACACATAGGTCATTTCAGGGCGTTAGCTATGCTACCAAACATTCAGACATAAAAAGACATGGCACGCATTTTAAGAAAACATGCACACACACACACACACACACACACACACACACACTCGGCTTGTAAAATGTTTACAAAAAAAAAGTGTAAAGTTTGTGTGTGTGTGTGTGTGTGAGAGACAGTGACTCTCCTGCTTGTAGTATATGTTGTTTTTAGGCCACAACCCTTCATCCAGGAAGCCCATAATCAGGCGGCGCTGGGTGCTGCCAGGGAAGGATGAGGTTAAGGAGTGGGAGCGAGCGGCCTGTTTGCCCTGAGGTTTTCACCAGCACTTTGAGGAGCGCAGAGGTTTAATTACAGGAGTGACACCCCCGCCGAACCTCCATGACACCTGCTGTGGTTACAGGAAATGATCGCCATCGATTGTAAGAGAAAGGGTGAAGAGCGGTGTTTAATTGCATTAGAATAATTGCCTATTGATGCCCCAAGGTGAGCCCTGTCTGCGACGATGAGGCTTGAGTGTGTCAGGTCTGAAACCATACAACCAACACCATAATGCTGCAACACATTTGGCCCCTTTTCCGTGTTTTTGTAAAATTCTCACACATTGTTTTGGCATCATATTTTTGCGTTTGACGTTTCACCAAAACAGATATACCCATTGTCCATGTGTGAAATGTAATGCTTATGGTTTTAAAACATATTCCTCACATTCAGAATTTTAAATAATCCTTCTGCATGTGTGTGTATTACACCATTCCTCCAGCCATTCATCAGATTATCTTTCTCCAAGTTTCCAGTACACCGGCCAATTATACCTGAGTTTGAGCCTGATTGATAGATTTCTTGGCGACCTTTTCAGGTTACCTCGAGGCAACTGTCAATAGATATTTGAAGCTGCGATGTCAGGGCTCGCTCTGCACTTGCCCTTGCTCCATCATTCCATCGATCTTCCACCTTCCACTCAAGAAATACAGGAGAAAAACCTTGTGCTATCTGGTGCTATGTATGTGTTGTGCTGACTCTGCCGTTTCTCCCTATATTTATCATCCACATGCCTAATCAGTTTTTGCACAGAACACCTGAATCCACACTCCTAACTCATGCTTAATAAAAGACAAAAAAGAGAAGACAATGGGAGGAAAAACAATAAAACACCCAGCGTCTCTTGGGATATGGTAGTATGGTGCACCAGTGAATAACATTAGTGTGATTCATCAGAAAAAAATATGGACCCTCAGACAGGGACACAGTTTTTTTTCTTCTCTTGTGTCCCTGCCTGTTTCACTCTCTCCCTCCTACAGTGTTTTGGTCCATGTTTGTGGCAGGTTATGTTTTCCAGCGGACCCAGACAGCCTTGATCTTCGGCCAGAGAAGGCGGCTGTGGGTCAGGCAAGGCCGCAGAAAGTTACCCCGCTCCTAGGTCACCGTGGTCTGGAAGCCAACATGGGATCACTGAGTAAACAAGTTTCTCTTTTTTTGTCACAGGGTGGCTAAGGGCAGCCACAAACAAGGGTGTGTGTTTGTATGGGTATGCATGTGTGTGTGTGTTGCCAATGAGACTCAAATGTTAAACATGCTTTACTCCTGGAGCTCTTTTTGAAAATGTTGACAGCTTGGTGCCTCAGCTGGGGACAGATGTATATGTTGAGGATGAAATATTAATTATTTGATACAATCTCGGGCCTGTATTTGCTTGGGGAGTGGGCTCTTTAAACACATCTCATCAATATCATTCCCCAGCATTGCCACTGACAGGCATTAGTGCGGCGTCAGAAGAAATTACTGTATTAAACTGTCCTTCATACATATTCATGCTGGTATATTGCAATGACAACAGACAAAATGAGCTTCCTATCACCAAATTAACATCCGATGCAAATAGACAGAATGATTTTGATATAATCAGCTTAAGTATGACACTGCCAGTTTAAGGAATTACAGTTTGACGGCTTATTTGCATAATGGGTAACCCCAAAACGAATGTAATCATTCCAGATAATGTCAATCTGTTTGTTAAACGCTGATGGGAATCGTGACGTGTGGGTGGATTTTAAAGGGAATTTCAAGACCAACATACACTTTGAATGAAACTTACCATTAATATATCAGGAAGTGATGAGTCAGAGATTTCAGTCAGCAAACAACGGATTCATTCAGGTTTCCATACTGACATAAGCCTACCAGACCATCGTACTTCATTTCATCTGTACAGAAGGTATGGAATCGCTCAGTTGACATACGTTAACTCACTTGAAGGTGGGTGTCCGTTGAAGTTTAAAACTAATACATCTGCCCAGTGCCACTCTGGATCTGCCGAACCAATCGTATAACGTTTGGTCGTGATGTATGTCATGCGCCGGCTTCTGACCACAACTGGAACTGGCGCACAACCTCAACGTCATTGTTCTCAGCCACTCCCTCTGTTCGCTGATTGGAAAGCCAAAAATCTGTCTGAGAAAGCCCGCAAATATACCGCGGACCCAGACTGACTACTGAAGGTAAATGAAAATTGGAAGTAGGTAGGCGGGCGGTGCCAGGCTATACTGACATACCTTAGCAGACAAAGGATAACTCTGTATATCATTACAGTTTCTGCTGTCGCCAAAACAACACTTACAGTGCGTAGTGTTAAATTGTATGGCAGCCAGCTGAGGTAAATTCCCTTCCATCTCATCATGCTTATATATTCCTGCCCCTACTACTGGTTAAAGGTATATTCTTTTTTGCTATCTGCATTTTATATCAAAATCATCTTAAGGACTTCTTTAAGCTATTACAGTCAACAAGATACATTTTCTACAGAAAAATATAAACTGCATTGTTTTAAAGTTAATAAATAAATGGTGACTTTCTCAGAGGAAATTATTGGAGAATTGGGGAATTAAGTTTTAATCTAATGAGGAAAAAAGGATATTTTGAGAAAAAAAGTTTAGAGAACAAACTTATAGTGTTAGTGAAAAAAATACTGTGTTTGTAATATGTGTTTTTCCTCCTTGGTCCCCTTAAATGTCAAAATATGTAAAACTACTCGTCATGTGCCTTGGAATTTTGTACTTTATACACTTGACTTTTCAAATTTGAATTTTGAATAACACCTGAATACCTCCTAGTATTATTGAATAGATAGTGGGCAGTAAGGAAAGATAATCTAACAAGGCCAGTGCGGTACGATTTTCAAATATGAAATGCATAATCAGACAAAGGGCTCCATTTTCAGCATCTCTCTCTTGACATTTGGTCTTCTCCACAGTAAATATCAAAGCCTGGCTGATATTTGTTTTCTTCGTATTGACAGAATAGCCCACGCCAGCTATTGCTCTGGTTTATTGCATGGTATATTAGGTTATAGTTCTCACAGGAGCATATGTGTTAGGCAAATGTATAATCTCCTCCTGAGAATATTTTACCATTTGTGCTCACCAGTTCATGAAGCTTGTTGTTTCAGTTCTTCCTAAATATGTGAATCAGTATCCTTCAAAACATTGGCTCATAAAACAACCCTGAAGGAATTTCTTAAAAGCCTTATTCGTCGAAGTAATACCAATAAAGCTTAACCTTTTGCCAGCCACTTCAATGTATAAGTAGTTGTGTTGTACAGTAAATCTAGGAGAAGGGAGTATTTTTAAATAATTTTAAGTACTCAGTTACTTTTGGTGTTTTGCTTGTTCATTGTTAGATTTTAATGTGTCAATTTGAGTCATACACATCAGGTTAGCATGCAGATAACACTAAGCATATTTTCCCCTGTTATTTTCCCACAAATGTTCTGAGTAACAAAAAGAGATTCTTCAACCGTACATTTTTCCCCCTCATATTGCCAGAATATATGTCCAGGGATCCTATGTCCAGATCTCTATTACCATAAATGCGCTATATGTATTTCAGGCTTTGTGCGTGTGTGTGTGTGTGTGTGTGTGGACTGTGTGACACTAAAGGTCAACATATTATTGCACCTATGGCAAGTAGCCAGCAGTGCAGAAGCAAACTATTTTATAACCTGCTGCAACATCTTATTTTGGCATGACATATAGGCTATTCATAATGTGCATGATTTAATCATTTCCTACATAACTGTGTATCATACATATTTAATATGCAACATTCATTACTGCAGTATAACATTTACAGTAGAGGATCTCAAATTTGTGTTATGCAACATGCTGACAGAGTGGGAAATGCCCTCCCACCCAGGACCACCAACCCCCCTCTGAGGTTTCTCCTACATGAACGTTGCCCCTAAACGCCTTTATTCAGCAGCACCACTGGCTGTCCTTATGCTCTGTGTCCCAGCTCTCCTCACCTGTCGCCTCTGGCACAACGCTGAGTGAGCTGTACCAATATGTTCTCGGTTACACTGGGAGTCGATCTCATAGACTGGACGATGAGTCAGGCTATGAGCTAATGGGTTTACTGGGTCTGTTCTGAGAATAGGAAAACTGAGCTCTTTAAATAGACTCACACAATCAAAAAGGGGTATTTCACAACATTTTGAGAAAGAAGCCCATACTTTGTTTGTCAGTGTGTTGTGTAAACTCTACATTTAAAACTGTTGGAAGGAAGCCATGCTAAAATGGGCCTTCTTTGTTTTTCAGAGCATGGAGACTAATTAGCATTTATAGATTCATTGAGGAACTTGAGTACGGCATTTAAAGTCCACAACAGGACATTATGCTAATCTAAGATCCTTCACTGTGCACTTAGCAGCGAGCGGAGGGGGTACCATGATAGGGGAATAATGCATGGGTGAACTAAGTGCTCTTTAACCAGTGAAACTTCCACAGTTCTTTGCTGCAGGGCTTAAAACAACCACAAGCACCCCTTGCATAGCCGCGCCGACATGGTCAAGCCTAAAGTCAAGAGTTAATCATTGACAGTGAGAGCGCTGTGATGAAGGGGGCAGCTGATAATACAAGTGGCTAAGATAAGGCATACAAACCAAAAAAGACTGATTGACATTGTCAGAGGAGTCAATTACACATGTGATATGCCGTTCTAAAGAAAAGGTACATCTGTATTGACAAGCCCTCATGGCTCAAGCTTTAAAAATACAAAGACCAAGCATGAAAAAAACAACGTCTTCAAGTCATTTGAGATGAAAATATAATGATATTTAATTTTTCTTTTTAAGTCGGAGCCCAATGCCCCCTCCACTGTGTCCTCCAACCGCTTGATACCTCACAATTATTTGTCTTTGGTCTGTAACAAGCAACCTAATAGCCCGCTGAGAGAACAAGGTCGAACACGCACCATGGATGCTTTCCTCATCCTCCAGGCTAGTTTTTTTAATTCTTAACAAGATGTGCATGACAGAGAATTAATTTCACTGCGTAAACAAGCGAAGAGTTTGTTTCCTGGGGCCGTTTGGCTGGCTTTTTGGTCAGAAGCTGCTACATGATGAATACTGCCGTCCTACACCTTCTGTTGAGGGAATTAAAAGTAAATGGTGGAAAATGAGCATGGCTGTATGAGAGTGGACTGGGTCATTGTGTTCTCTTTGCATGCTTTGTGTGTGTGTTGTGTGTGTATTTGTGTGTGTGTGTGTGTTGTGTGTGTGTATGTGTGTGTGGTGAGCAAAAGATGAAGAGCTCTGTCTCACAAACACATTTCCCAGAGTGCAAACACAAGTGCCTTTTGCATTGTGTCCTCTTGAATGTCATTGGTTTGCCACAGACCCTGTGTCCCTCCACACTGCACATAATGAGCATATTAATATATATATATATACAGCCAGCCAGGTTACTGCCTGCGTGGCACTCCAATTTCACGGCCCAGTCTCATGGTCTACGACGCAGTTCCCGCACAGCCACTAGGCTGCCGACCGCGGTTTCTCTCTTATCAGATGAAAGAAAGAAAAAAAAAACTATAGTTCTGAATTATTGAACAGATTCATGACTGACAGGCTGGCTGATGGAACTGAAGGGGCAGGAAACAAAAAAAAAATGGAAGACAGAACCAAAATTGGTATAGTTGAATTTGATTGATGCCAAGGATAACGTCATGCGATGGGTCGATAGTAAAAAAATAAAAATACTGACACAGAATATGGCTACAAGGGGGTTGTGGTGGAGTGGACCAAAATTGCTGAAATTGCTCTACAGCGCTTCTATACGTTTCCCCTCTTCTCAAAGCGCCACACAGTTATTCCAGGCAATCCATCAAGTCGTACCTTTATAACTTTAAGTCGGACTCCTGATATCTATTTGACGGTTGAACTTATGGCTTTTTGTTTCGCCGCTGAATTCTTGCAGGCAAAGACTGTGTCTTAGAGCAGATAAAGTGAAAGAAATCGGTGTGCCCTTTGAACACATGAAACATTTCCCAGAATGGTTAATATTTTGAGATGAGCTCATTTCAGTTTGCACCCGAAGATATTTGTCAGCCATTAAAAGCGTCAGAGAACATTTACAGCTAAAAGTCATTGCAAATGTCAGGCAGATAAAACAGCTGCCATCCAAGGCAGACAGACAGTGTGATCAGGGAAAATGCTGCGATGTGGAAGGAGGAAGGATATTATGACTGTGTGTGTGTGTGTGTGTGTGGTGTGTGTGTGTGTGTGTGTGTGTGTGTGTGTGTGTGTGTGTGGTGTTGACTGGCTCTTTCCTGACTTCATATTAGGTATTTTGTATGTTTTCTGACGCTGAGACCCAGACATACCTATATCTTGTAATACCTAATATTAAATCAGACAACAGAGCCAGTGTATATCTTTACCTCATAAGTAAGTGGAAAGACAAACATCTGTCCACTGCTGGGACACACAATGTACAGTGGCAAATGGATTCTCTTCCTCTATAGCTCCGGCAATTTCAACAACTTTCCCACAATGCATTTGATGTGTTAAACCAAATTCAATGGAGGGCTCTACATTACCGATTCGGGATATGGAGTTTTCGCTTTTCGTGTCGATCTGTTTGATAAGTTTTACTTTCAGATGAGAAGCTATTCCTATTCTAGTCGTCACTTTTGTACAACCCGATGAAACGTTTTCACAGCACCATACGGATGCTGTAGAAAACTTTGTATGAATCCAAACAAGAATATGTTGACGGACATTCTTAGCATTATTTCCCTCTATTACTCAGAGACAGATTCTGATAAACAGTGTTTGAATTGCTGCGGCAACCGTCAACCTTGGGCCAACAATTACTGAGATTATTAGTAAGGTGGTGTTGGATCAAGCTAAATCAGTTTTTTTTATTAAATATGAGGACTGTTGTTGTGTGATCGGTGAAAGCTAGATCTTGCATGAGGCGCCCAATATAACAGGGCAGCCTTGAGTCAGCCAAAGGTAAAGATGTGCTCAGAGAGGAGTCTGTAATGAGTATTTCATCCTCGGCCAAGCTATGTTTATTCATTTGCCCATCAAGGACGATAAACAGATGATAAAGAGCACACACAGCCTACTTCCACCTTCATTTTTAAAAATCAAAATTAAATTTATTACCGTGTCTCAAAAATGTTTCGTTAGATGAAGTAGACTAACTATAGAATCTAAGAAGTATGTAGGGATGATGCGGAACAAGCATCGGCAATGACTATCAATAGGGCGTCCATTTTTATTTACTGCAAGCTATCTAAAACACTGACTTGGTGTCTTTTCAAAAACTGATTTCATCTTTTGATTTCTTGCCTTCACTCTACAATTGCAAAATGATTCAGAAGATTTGTCTATTACGTCCCCTCCACGGGTGACTTCCCCAGATACATCACAGAAAAAACAAACACCACCATACATTTATGTATGAAGTCTCAGTGTAACCAATTACAATATTCATATTCACCTTACTTGTCTGCACTGGAAGTAAGGCAAAACAGTGTCTTGCTGCTTTGTATCCATTAGCGACTCATGCCTTATACTAACATTTTGCTCCACAATAAAAGTTTATACAGATACAACGTCATCACCTCCGGAAGACTTGTTAGTTCCAAACACAGTAAGTGAGTCAGAACCCCTGCTGTATCAACTCCAGTACCACGCACCCATGAATCTGTAACACCTTAATCAGGAAGCAAAATTTAAAAAAAACAAACATGACCTCACTGCTGAAGTCAACACGACACAACACAACAAAGCCTCTCTTTTAGGCTGCACAGTACTAACAGTCAGTGGAGGATCTGGAACATTTTACATGGGGTGCGAAGGGGGGGCAAGAGGTCTTGGCAGGGGGGCATGGGAGGACGGTAGCGGGAATCCCCATATATATTATATTGATCATCATTTCTGATAAAATAAGACATTTGTATATCTTAAGCCTACATAGCTTACCCTATAACACATGGCTACAACAGAAAACAGGCAATAACTGAAACATGTTATTTTGAGTGACAATTATGCTAGTGTAGTGGAATTTATATGGAAGGAGAATAAAAATAGGCTACAGGCAGGGACTGCAGTAAGACCCTCTGCCTACCTTTCATCTGCTGCTGATCACTACCTGCCTCTGTCCCTCTGTCTGAATATAAAACCTCCTCTTCATCCCTCACATTTATTTCTTCTTTTCACTCTTTTCCTTCACTTATTTATTCATGTCTTTAACATATGATTATGTAACCTGGTTTAATTTGTGCAGCTCGTTTGCTGTGATATGTGAGAGTTTTTAGTAGGCTATGTTTGGCTATGCCTCAGAAACGGTGACTCTCTCTCTCTCTCTCTCTCTCTCCTCGAAACGGCGACCCACTGTTAAATTGTATGGATCCGAACATGCAATATTCTTATCAAGCTCTTGCCTGTACTACAATAGACCTACAAATTAATAAAAGGGCAATATGCTCCTACAGTCACAATTGCCAGAGATTTCCCTTTTGGCCAACGATTAATGGAGTGCTCTTATTGATGAATTACCTACTTTTAGAATGCATTACATTAATTACAAATGTAACTTTAAGTTAAATTGGTATGTTTAAAATTCACAAGGGGAGACTGACTTCACCTTCAGATGCTCGGAGCAGGTCAGTTACTCTTCGCAGGGCTGCATGGCCCCAGACTCGCTGTGTGTGACAAACTGTGTGATCGCCGATCGCGCATATGATGCAGGGCCGGGGCTAAGTATTTGAGGGGCAGGGCATAAGATACATTCAAAATTATTTACTTTTGTTCAATTTATTGTTTGTTTCAATTATTTGAGTGGCTTGTTGACATAGTGGCGGTTTGTTCTTAAAAGTAAATTTTTGAGAATGCAAAAGTTAGGGGGGCAGCTGGGGGGGGGGGGGGGGGGGCAAGGCTCTTCAGTGGGGGGCCGCTGCCCCCCCTTGCCCCCTGTAGAACCACCCCTGCTAACAGTACTGTTCTCCTTCCTGTTTTTGATTGATTGATTGAACAGTATGGAGGAAAACAAAGACCTAAATAATGAACAGTATGGATGAAAACAAAGACCTAAATAAACTCCCTTTAAAGGTGCTACGAGGAACATTTTTATATTTCTGAAACAGTCTAATTTTTCCTCTGATGATCATAAATTGATATAGTTTTTCTCAATGCCTTTGTCATGGGTACGCTTAGCCAGTGACAATAGTTGGCTATGTAAAAACACTACCGCTTTTGTCCAAAGGGGTTGCTAGAATCAACAAAAACTTACTTGTGCACCTTTAAAAAACATGTTATGAAACATTAACACTTTTGATCTCTTGCCGATCTGTCATCAGGAAGCAAATGGCCGACCAAGTTGCAAAAAGCAAGACTGTGAAAACATTATCGGGTCTAATGAGTCATACAAATATAGATTGTTCAGGTGAGAATGTGTGTGTGTGTGTGTGTGTGTGTGTGTGTAGAGACAAATGGCATGCAGCCTTCTTTCATAACTGTGTTGTGGCTACGGAACAACAGAATGCTTTAAGAATGTGACGAGGCGCTGTGTCCAGCATTTCAATGCCTCCCGAAGGACATCGTATAATTGGCTTTTTGAAAGCACACATGGGCATTTTTACTGTTCTAGAGTGGTTCATTGTTAAGGGCAATTCAGACCCTTATCCTATCTCTTTATGTGAAAAAAACAATCAAATTATCTTTAAGAAATTACTTTTCAGAAGGGGATACAATAAGCAAGACGAGCCTTAAGCCATGCTGACTTCAAATGAGAATAAATAAATATAGGACTGTTACCTCAGCAAGCTTTTATAAGTTCACTCATGTGAGGATATTCACAATTATTCCGATAATGGAAATTCACCATGATCAACATATTGAGTGTTTTTTCAACGGGATTCGCAATACAGTTTTACATCCTCCCAGCCTTAATCATACATCTCCCAGTAATGGAGTGCTGGCCATTTGTCTCACTTTGACTCCTCTGTTTATCACAATAGTTCTGTGTGAATGTGGCCTCGAGACTGGTGCAGGCCATTAGTTTAAATGTTCTCATATTTTCTAATGTTTTCCCCACATATTTCTCACAAAAGTGAAGTTTTTATTTGATCAGCCCACAAACACATACACTGACTAAGTGATAGACGGACAAACCGTTGCATCATTCTCTCTAGAGCAAAAAATATGTCTGACTGACACACAGAGAGTGTACAAAAAGGCCCAGCTTTCCCAAACTGTCTTGTAAGGATCTGTTTTTCACAAGCCAAAGTTGCTCCCATAGTCCAGATGATGTCATATGTGCTTTGAGCCATTGCTGTTAACAGTTAATGGTAAACAATGTGTTAATCAGTAGCTAGTACCTACCTACATTAACTGATTTACGGTCTGCTGAAAGTCTAGAAAATTCTAACAACAAATTGGCTTAGCTGGCAACCGTGAAAAGCGGTTATTAAAGGTCAAAAAATTTATTTTTATCCATCACTGATTTACTAAAAATGTTCTACTGTACTTCAATAACCACAGCAACAGCTTTCATTCACTGATTGGTATTTAATTGGGAATTGGATTTTATTATAGTTTTATGTAATGCAAAGTTAGCCTGGTCCAACCAGACCATCGTACTTCATTTCATTTATACAGAAGGTCTGGAACTGCTGTAATTGGCAAACGTTCACTCACTTGGAGGCGGGTGTCTGTTGAAGTTTAAAACTATTGGATCTGCTCAGTGCCACTCTGGATTAGCCAACCAATCGCATAACGTTTGGTCGTCACGTGTGTCATGAGCCGGCTTCTGACGGTGCGTTCAAGTTGGACAGGGAACTCGGAAATTTCTGACTTCACTACATATTGTGGTCTATGGATCTACCGGTACCTGGCAACGGTAACTTGCTAGAGCCTAACGTTTAGTTATTTGGACGAGAAAGGTTGTCGACGCCCATACTTTCGCGAGCAGATGCACTGGAACACAGACAGGTCGGAACTTGGAACTACCAAGTCGGAAATCTCCTTCTTCCGAGTATAAAGGAACGCAGCATTCAACTGAAACTGGAGCGCGACTTCAACGTCATCGTTCTCAGCCACTCGCTCTGTTCGCTGATTGGACGGCCGGAAATTTTCCAGCTAGATTCCACTAATAACACCCAGCCCCAGACTGACTACTGAAGGGAAAATGAAATTTGGGCTGGAAGTAGGTAGGCGGGCGGAGCCAGGCTAATGCAAAGTAGTCATCATGTTCATAATGATTCACAATATTCACAATACTGAAGGAGGCCGATAAAATCAAAAATCTTGTAAAAAGAAGACTTGTTTGATTAAGATGTGTGACCAGAAATGTGATATGGTCTTTTGCAACTAGTACTTTAACCCATTTTTAATTTGCAATACTCCAATACTCTGGGATTTGCAAATCTGACCAGAAGTTGCTTTGGTCTCTCCATGCATGCTCCTGTTAACATATATGTTTCTTGAAGAGGATATACAGAGTGGACTCCCTTTTTTCCCCGACATCACTGCAGCCATTAGTGGGCACGGGCGGCAAATATAAGGATTGAATGGCCTTGGGTATTCATTTACATTCCTCAGAAACACATTTGCACATTGATGTGTGCATTTGCACATTTTATTCTGTATCCACAAATCTTGTGGTTGGAAAGGTTGGAAAAAAGTCTGGATTTATTTCTATAATACAGTATGGATACATTTACATTAAAGCATCCTTAAACAGGTAGCATTATCGAGGCAGTGCAGCAGGACGGTGTAACATCGGATATAATTAGTTTTAATCAGAAAGTGGGTTTTAAAACAATTCAATCTCATCAAAGCGAGCTCACACAGCACCATGTGAATGTCAAAGGTCCAAATGCACAGGATGTATTGCCTTTACTGGTAATAATCAAAGAGAAATACAAATTACGATATCATCTCAAACGCGCCATTCTACAGCTCAAAGCATCGCCGTGTGCCGCCTTCAGCACTGACCTTTCCTGGAACCTCCTCTCCAAGCACACGTATTTTACACTTCAAAGTAGCCAGTTAAATTATTCCAATTAGGCCTGCAGCGCCGTTCTGGTTTGTACCAATCTGCTGATGAAAGGACTTACCAACCCTATCATCCCGCCTCAAAAAAAAACATAATGTACGTGATACATATTCATTGGACTTGTCATGGGGAGATCTGATTGTCTTTGCAGAACCCTGATTTAGAGGATTATCCAAAATGATTGTTGTAAGAAGAATGACTGTTCAAAGAGAGGCACATTAAGTGGTCACTACTACTTTAACCAAGCAAGTATCCACATGCATATGCAAATGTGCAGTACATGGCTTGCAGGTACATGATGCGGTGTAGATAAGGTTCTGTTCTCTCATGATCTTAAAAAATGCTCCTGTGATTGATTTATATTTATGACATCAAACAAGCCTGGTAAATAAGACAGCCAGAGGGGTGTCTTATTGGAAGCGATTTACCACTCATGGATTTTTACACGACTCCATTGATTTTGTATGCATTGCACTGAGGCAGGCCGAAATAAACTGCAGGCTGTCCATGCCCGTGGAGTATACAGTATAGGTCTCTTTCTGTACAGCACTGGTAAGCTTTTCATCTGCCTTTGAAGGAGCAGAACCATGGGAATTACACAGGGGGAGAATTGACGATGAAGGCTATTATGTCCGCCGTAATAACCATTTCCCCAAACAACAATGTCAGGGAAGGAGATGTAATGAGAGCAGAGCAGTATTACCCCCACACATCTGCTCGCTTACACCACTCGGTCTGTCTCCTCTCTCTCTCTCTCTTCTCTCTCTCGGCTGCTTTATACGTACTCCATTAGGCTCACTCATGTGCTCTCTCTCTCTCTCTCTCTCTCTCCCTCACTTTCACTCTCTCTCTCTCTCTCTGGGCTGCTTTATACTTACTCCATCAGGCTCACTCATGTGCTCTCTCTCTCTCTCTCTCTCCCTCACTTTCACTCTCTCTCTCTTTCTCACTCTGTTTTTTCCACACCCCACACACTGAGCTTGGTCTCTGTTAACCCTCTGATTTCCCTCCATCCATTCTGCCGTCCCCACTCTCTCGTCGTCCCTTCATTGTCCGGCCCTTGTTTTGCCATGATCCGAGTATCTCTTGCTCATATCCACTGCAGTCAATACATCTGCGATTTCCTCTCGCCAAATCAATTTCTCATTGTCCTCTGTGTCATTGTGGCAGTTGGAATGATGAAATAAAATGTTTCCCGCCATCTCCCGCTGCGAACAAACACTGCACGCTGTACATGAAAATGGCTGTCTTCCATCTAAAATAACAAAGTCACTCATACAATATGCATGAGATGCTTCAACGTTGCACGGTTTAGTCTCTCCGTATTGTGTCGTATTTTAAAAAAACACTTTGTTGACTTTGGCAGTAGTCCCCAGTGAATATGAATGAGTCAGGGGTGATGTGTACGCAATAGTAAGGCATTATTATTGCAACAATGCTTGAACTTTGCAAAGTAAACCTTGTAGCAACCTTCTTTTTTTTAGGACATCCCACAGCAGGAGAGCTATAGACAAGTGTGCCCCGCTGGGGAGCTTGTTCATCTCCCGGTTTTTTTCCGAAACAAACTACCTGCTACATATTCTGATGATGAAAGTAATTGCAAGATAATTAATGTTGAATGCAGTACATTATTCTAGACTTTAGAAGGTGTTTAAAAAAAAAAGGAAAAATGGCAATCTCTTTTTGCCTTTCATATGGGGTACAAAAACATTTTGTAAAATATGGCTCTGTATTGTAAGTGCACACTATGTACCTTTCTTTCTGGAATTCTGAGCTCCAAAAAACTGTGGAATGAACGAAAAATAGCTGAAAATAACTTACTTCGATGTGGTGATCCAGTGAGGAAACGACAACTGAGAGAAAATTACAGGCAAGCACAGTTTATATTTGATAAAACATTAAGGTTCTATAAAAGGAGGTTTAGTAGAGGGCAGTCCTTGAAATTTGATTTTTTACAAACTAATAATCCTCAACAATTTTGGAGGGAAATGAATAAACTAGGCCCAAGGAGAATACAGAAAATACCTATGGAAGTTGTCCTAAATAATGATGTCCTGGAATGCAGGAAAGACTGTGTAATTAAAAAGTGGGAGACCGATTTTGCTGATTTATTTTCAGGGAGTAATATTCCACCTATTTTTGAAGATGCGTTTCTTGAAGATGCATGTAAATCAAAGGACAATTTAGAGAGAAATATGGGTGGAGAGAACTATTCACCAAATTATTTTTTTAATTGTGATATTACCTTGGAAGAAGTGAAAGCTGCTATAAATACGTCTAAGCTGAAAAAAGCAGTAGGTGTGGAAGATATCCCAAATGAAGTATTAAAGTCACCTCCTCTTTTGAACATGCTTTTCTGTTTGTTTAGGTTTTGTTTCAAACACAGTATTGTTCCTTCAGTGTGGTATAAGTCTATTATCAAACCTATCCCAAAGTCATCTAAGAGTGAGGAAGTGAGGATACCACTCAATTACAGGGGAATCAGCCTTCTTAGTACAATGTATAAATTGTATAGCATGTTGAATGCTAGGCTGACCGAGTATCTGGAAACAGAGGAATATTTAGTGGATGAACAGAATGGGTTTAGAAGGAATCGATGCATCTGCATTGATCATATTCATACAATTTCAACAATTGTTAGGACAAGAATTGCAGAAAATAAATCTACTTTTGTATGTTTTGTGGATTTCCAAAAGGCTTTTGATTGGGTTAATAGAGATCTGCTTGCCTTAAAACTTTTAAAAGCAGGTGTGGATGGTAAATTCTATCAAGCTCTAAAGTCACTGTATAGTTCCTCAGTTGCTTGTGTTCAGGTAAATGATTTCCAAACTGACTGGTTTAAAACACCCTTTGGTGTTAAACAGGGTGATGTCCTGTCCCCTAGTTTGTTTTCTCTTTATATAAATGACCTGGCTTTTGAAATCAAGAATGCTAATTTAGGTATACATTTGAATGATTTGACTGTGGGTACTCTGTTGTACGCGGATGATATTGTTCTGCTGGCTAAATCGGAGGATGATTTACAGAATATGTTAAACTTAGTAAAGACCTGGTGTTGCAGATGGAGGCTGTCTATAAATCACAGTAAAACACAGATCATTCATTTTAGAAAAAAAGGTGTCCCAAGAAGTGAGAAAATCTTTACTTTTTCTGATATGCCATTAGAAAATACATCTGTTTATAAATATTTAGGTTTTCCACTTGATGAATTTATGAATTATGAAAATGGAATTAAACTCCTGGCTGATTCCGCTGGCAGAGCATTGGGTTATGTTGTTAACAAGTTAAAAATATGTAAAGACCTTGGTTATTTTACTTACTCTCAATTGTATGATGCATGTGTTTCTCCCATTGTGAATTATGCTGCTGGGGTATGGGGATTTAAAGAAAGAAGGATTTCAGATGCAGTACAAAACAGAGCTATACGTTGTTTTCTGGGTATTCATAAATATGTTCCCTCTTTGGGTACTCAGGGTGACATGGGTTGGATTCCTGGTACAATAAGGAGAAAGTGTGATATGATTAGACTGTGGAATCGTTTTATTAATATGTCAGATGACAGGATCAATAAGAAAGGTTTCCTTTGGAGTAAAATTCAGAACTCTCCATGGGCTGCAGAGATTCATGCTGTCTTGGAAGAAGCCGATTTTCAGTATATCTATAGAAATAATTTATCATGCAGCATCAACAAAATTAGAAAAAAGTTACTTGTCGCATTCAATGACAAATGGTTAAATGATATAATGTTAAAATCAAAATTACGGACATATATCCAGATCAAGCATTATGAAACAAAATTATATGTTAAAACTATTTTACCAAGAAATCAGAGATCCTTGATTGCCCAATTAAGAATGGGAATCCTTCCCCTGGCACTTGAGGTTGGCAGATTTAAGAATATCCCAGAGGAACAGAGACTGTGTGAACTGTGTGACCTAGGAGAAGTGGAGAATGAATCTCATTTTCTTTTATACTGTCCCTTCTATGATGAACTGAGAGTACCTTTTGTAAATGAAATGTTTGCTCAAAACCCTGAAATATTTTGGAGCAATGATGATGTCAGGATGGAATGTTTGTTTACCTTTAATGTTTATAAGTTAGCCTCTTTTGTTTCTAAAGCCTGGATGAAACGTCAGGATGGTTTATATCGTTAATGTTAGTATTGTTTAGCATCTATTTTTGGTTTTTGGTCTGTCTGTGTTTTATAATGGTGTCTTGTAAGCCCTTGTGGGCTGGGCATGCTAATGCATGACACAATAATAAAATATTCAAATGAAATCATTCAAATCAATCAATCTATGTACCATTTAATCTACAGCCACGACCAATGTTCAAATGGCATGGTAATCCTGCTACAGTAAGAGTCAAATGTAAACCTAAAGAAACACTGCACAGGACAGCAAAGTGCAGACAAAGTTCAGGCTTTACTCAAGTCTCAGACCAATTTGAATCTGGGGAAACGGTCCAAAATGGTCCAGAAACAGTCAGGTCAGGTAATCAGAATCAGGAAATGCTGGAGAGTAAGGCTTACGCACTTGACTAAATGGCAATGAGTGATTGAAGCGAAGTGGTATACCTGTGGTGATGGGGAAATGATATGCAGGTGAAGAAGTGAGCGGGGTGAGGCCAGGTAGAGGGGAACAAGGTGATAGGCAGGACAGGAGTCAGGGACAGAGAGAGACACTGTGACACTAGCAGGGCTTTGGGACTGCATCCTGTCCAACTATTCACCACAGACATTGCACCGATTATTCGAGTCCATGGGAACCAGAGCTCAGTACTCTGGGGGGCTAGAAAGCCTATTAAGTCTATTGGGTTGGAATTTTGAGACGTTCTTTTTTTTCAAAGACATGAAAAATATGCGGAATATTAGAAAAAGAAGAAAAGCTGTTCATACCTGGTGATCATCATGTTTAGGTGAAATACTTTTTATGGAGCACTATTCAAAGTTCCACATTTTAAATGCTCTAATTGTCTCTAAAAGCTTTACATGTTGGATACTGAGTGGGTACACCACTACTTAGGGTGCCCTGCTGTCTCACCTCTGTGGAGAAGAAGGCGCTGTGACATTTAGGGCCTGGCTGTTCAGCAGGCCCAGCTGTGACAGCTGGCCGTGGGGGGGCGTCGCTGAGTGAGGGGTGGAAATGCCAGCAATCAGACAGGTGGTACATCACAATTGCACCACTTTATTGT
>CM047521.1:21807738-21935238 GCA_026122265.1 Ammodytes dubius | reverse complement strand
AGGTGTATTTAAAGTAAATAAAGTAAATAGTTGACAAAGATTGAAGGTACATTTTCTTAAACAAGGCCTAGCAGATCTAGGTGGTTTTGCCTGCAAAGCTCACAATGACAAAGTCACCATCATCATCTTTCTGGCCATCTGAACTCTCATCAGTGGTGTCGTTAAGTGGAATTGAGATGTCACTCTCTTCTGAGCTACTGTAGACAATCACTTTCTTTTGGTGACCAGCGTATACAGCCATGCCACAGGCACGACTCTCAGAAATGTACTTTGCACTAGTTGCTCCGTGCTTGTGGAACCAACTGCCACCTGACAAATGTGATTCCCCCTACATTTCTGCCTTTAAATCAAGGCTCAAAACCCATATGTACACCCTGGTGTTTCCTCCCCATTAACTATCTTACCTCTGCACTACTATCTGTGTTTATGTGGATGTATGGGCTTTACGTCTTTTATTTTGGTTATTGTTATTTTACCTTCATTGTTTACCTACTGAATGCACTATGTACAGCACTTTGGACAGTGCAAACTGTCATAAATGTGCTTTTATAAATACATTTTACTTACTTACTTACTTACTTATAACTCACCTAGGCCATTTGGCACAAATCACCCCATCCCCAGAATTTTGGATAATAGGCATGATGCAGCAATTTAGGGCTGACATCGTGCTAACTATATAGACTCAAAGTGTAGCATACCAAAGCACTAAAACGTGTGTCAAATGTTTTCAAACGTGTCTATAATTGTTCAGACACAATAATCAAAAAACCTTGATCATGGAAATTTTACTTTGAAAGGCAAAACACAGTTTTTTTAGCTTAAATGTGCTTATATCTTATTCCTTGTGTCTCCCTTCTTTACAGGATGAGTCAAATGGATGGCTCTTCTTAAATATGTGGTCACATTTCCAATTTCTTCCATGGTTTTCTAGAAACAAGGGGTTTTGCAACTTCCAAAATGCATAACTCACCCCACTTTCCCCTATATATCTGGAATATAAACGTATAATAATTATGTGAAAATGTATCTATCTGAGGATGTATAAGTATAAAGAAATGATGTGCAATGTGCAGAGAATTTACACATAGAATTCCCCAAGAACTCTTCCGTGTTTGTTCTTCAAACATTGTATGGTTGTGTGGACGCGGGTTTAATAAACTGTTTCCATTTAATGGTATAATAAGCTATAAATGTGTGTTACCCTTTTCCAATTATTTTGCTCGAGAGGAATTACATAAAGCCTCACTGCAGACTTTTTCGGTGAGACCACTGGCTTCACTTGCACTGTTCTTCTTCCTCACTGCTTAATTTCCAGTTTTTCAGCAAGGGGCACACTATGATCTGATATTTGCTAGTGAAAACCATACTGTATAATACTTGAAAGCAAAATATAGAGTTTAATTAACCAATGATGCTGCATTCGAACCAAAACCAAGCATGTTACGATATCAAGTTTGCTATATTAATTTTAATCACCCCACATAATACTTGCCATTGCCACAGAAGGTGTTCTATTACAATTAATGTCTAAGTGAATATATAAAGCATTTAACATGAGATGCACACCCTTGGCTTTGAAAGCATTAAGAGAAGCTGTAAATGATGGAGCTCCCGTGGAGGCTCTATATTGCACCTCAGCACCTCCTTTGGTGCTGCAGCAGAGCATGGATGCATCCATACTTGAATGTTACCCTTCAGACATTAAAACAATGGCTGAATGGAAGCTCATGTAAGGATATCAATGGATGTGGCCATATCGTTTCCACCGAGCAGAGCGGCTGGGGCCATTGCGGCTCAGAGCGGGACAGCTCGCTTACGCTAGATCTGGTGAGCAACATGTCTTAAGCTGGAAAGGACAGTGGGGAGCATATTTTTTGTCATGGATCACATCACTCAGTAGGGGTCACTGTTCTATTTACAGTAACAAGTTCACAGTTGTCTTGGAGACTTTCAACTCTGGAGATGGCAGATGGATTATAGCTGTAATCAAACTAGACAATTCTCTTTTCATGATTTGTAATGTATATGGTCACAATGGAATGGCACAAGCTTAAACAATGTTTACTGAAATGTATTCTTCAGTATCTTCTGTATCACTTTATTTCACCAGTTAACCCCGCTGTTCGCTAAACGAACGGGGCTTAACCGAATAACTGTCGGTTTTGGACTGCTGGTTGGACAAAACAAGACATCGGAATACAACTTCTTGTGCTGTGAGAAATTATAACAGCCATTCTCCCCACTATTTTACAACAT
The DNA here is from genome assembly GCA_026122265.1 of Ammodytes dubius. Lineage (NCBI taxonomy): Eukaryota > Metazoa > Chordata > Actinopteri > Uranoscopiformes > Ammodytidae > Ammodytes > Ammodytes dubius. The sequence goes on along the minus strand of CM047521.1, from coordinate 21,932,979 downwards.
TACATTGGCCTAGCTATTATATTGCCGATCATCTCCCAGAATAATAAATGATGAAAGTGTTAGTTGAAGCTCAACATACAACAAATCAGTGTTTTCCTTAAAAAGCAGAAGAAATCTTCTGAATGGTCTCTAGTGTGGTGGTGGATGATCTTCACTAGGACTTGGTGTAACTGACAGACCATGAAATCGTACTAACTGAGCCCCCGGGTCACATGTCATTATGTCTGTTTTGCTCCAGCCGATTTGTAATGTTCTGGTTTCATTGTAGGAGTATTAAAACAATCATTTGGTTCTCCACTGAAGTTTGCGAGAACCAACTGTTGCCCATGGACGGAAATGCATGCAAAAAAACTCAATGTTATATGTACAGCAATTTATGTTTAAAATTATATTTGATTAAATAATTATATACTCATGAATACAAGTTAGAAAAAAATCCATTTTAAAAACATTCAAGCTCTCTGAAATTTAAGATTGTATGACTCATAAAAGAAAAAAAAACACAAATTTGGTGATGTGAGTATTTCTTAAGCAGTGAGCAAGAAGTGTAGCCCACAGCCTACACACCACCTCGATGAGAGAGAGTATGAATCCAGATTTAACTGACAGACAACCGCGTCACAGAGTGAAACATCCCCACTCACTATTTTAAAGGTTTGAAGGCCCTCGTCTGCTGATGGCTGATCAGACAATTGACTATAGAAGACAAGTGACGACCTTGCTACAAATTGTTCTCTTAATATTAATCTTATGGAAAAGGTGTGTCTTTTCGTGAGTAATGCGGTCAGAGGATACAGGTACACAGTAAATTCCCAAGAGTTAAAAAGGCATTGTCAAAAAATATGGACTCCTTCAGAGTTATTACAACAACAGTGAGAGTAATTTCAACAAACCAAGAGTAAGATATCAGCCAGTGTGAATGTTAAATTTCAGAGTTCAAATTTACAGTGTAAAATGTACAGTATTAAGGCACATGTACTCTATCAGAGTTATTTTAACAAAAGCAAGAGTAAGATATCAGCCAGTGTGAATGTTAAATTTCAGAGTTCAAATTTACAGTGTAAAATGTACAGTGTTAAGGCACATGTACTCTATCAGAGTTATTTTAACAAAAGCAAGAGTAAGATATCAGCCAGTGTGAATGTTAAATTTCAGAGTTCAAATTTACAGTGTAAAATGTACAGTGTTAAGGCACATGTACTCTATCAGAGTTATTTTAACAAAAGCAAGAGTAGTGACTGACAACTGGTTGAAGGCAGGTGTTCCTTATTAAATTAAATTACTTTTTTTTTAAATTCTTGTTTCTGTGTACTTCAGTGTAAACGGTCCGACGAACCTCGCATACAGTTTGTATTATATACATGTTGAGTATGTAGGAGGGAGGATGTCTCTTAAAAACAATGTTTGTTTTTCACCTGAAAGTCTCTGTTAAACTTTATTTTTTCAATAAATTTGTACTAAGACATGTATATATTGTTGTGTTTTGCTTTTCTCCTGCAGTCACTTATTTTTACTTAAGGTTAAGTGTAAACTGGACATGTTAAGGTAAAAAAACAAGTGTTGCATAAGAATAACACTAGCTGGGAGTAAATACACAAGTATATGTTTTAACACTGGTAGGAGTCAGTTAAAATCAACACTGTAGGGAGTAATCTCCTAGTGTCAAGTAGGTCTAACACTCATAAAGAGTTAATTCTGATTAACACTTAAAAAAAACCTAGTGTAAAATGTTAATAACACTATCAGTGTTATTTTTGTCATAGTGTTAAACTTCAGTAACACTTGTCAGTGTTATATAGGCACTAATATTAACTCTTATCAGAGTTGTATTAACTCTAAAAATGTAACTCTAGGGCAAGAGTGATTTTGACTCCCTGTAGGTCGGGAGCGTATGTTATCTGGAAGAGTGTTGAAATTGACTCTTTAAGTGTTGGATCAACACTGCCAATTTTACTGTGTAAGGGAAGTCATTGGCAGTTACAAGGTAAATTGACCAACAGACGATTTGCGACGGGGAAACAACTGTGGTTGGTTGTGACTCGGAGCAGTCGGCCCACTCAGTGAGAGTGCTGACCCTTTCCATCAGAATGACATTGTTGTTTTTTCTTCCCTCTCTCTGTATTCTCATCTTCCTTCATAAACATAATTGATTTCATTTGTGCAACACACGCTAATATTCAATCACCGCAAGCCTCCCGACCTTTGGAGTGTGAATCACTTAGCTGTGTTAATTCTATCACTATCGGCGCGACGTTGGAAATCAGACGCCTGCTAACCCCTCAGCCCACCAGGCAATAATGGGTTATCTGCTTAGCTTGCTAAATGAGGTGTAAAATTAAAAAGGCGCAGTTTGTTTTTTCTAAATTTTTTTGATATAAAAGGCGGCTGTGTTGCTAAATGAATCTCCGTTTGTCTGGTCACTGGTATAATGGTCAGAAAAGTAAGTCAGTGTTTGTTTGAAGACATGGTTAAAGAATGTAATGTTCAGATGTTAGTTCAATCTATATTTAGTGTATCAGTATATCAAATAGTTGGGTTTGGAAATACCACTCCAATATCTATTATGAAAAGGTTTTCAATTTTTTTCTTTTTCGCACACACATATTTTACGGAAAGAAAAGGTTTGTGTAAAGTGTATCTAGGTAGAGAGAAGATCTTAGTGTTTAAAGGTGATGTCTCCAATCTCCATAGTGCTTGTAATCAGAATCCCCCCCATGTATAGAAGCATGAAAGAAGTGTCCTAAATGATTTCTAGAGAGTCTTTTTTTTCCTCCGCCACATTATACTCCGATCAATTTGGACAAGTGTTGCAAGGCTGAAGTGCAAGATTGCTGTTATTGAAATACCATAACTTGGCAAGGCTCTCAGAGGCAAATTAATTTGCGATTTTTTTAATAGTCGTGTCAGAAGGGGGTGGAGGACAACTGTGGTCAGTACCTAGAAGATGCGATTCTTTTCTTTACTTGTCAAATGCTGTCAGGCAGCAAAGATGAGAAACACCTTATGTGCTTTCTGAGGGGAGGATTCCGAGGCATGAGTGAAAGGTTGGGAATACATTGCCAATGTCAAACTGAATGGAAATGGCTATGCTATGCTATTTTACTCTGGTCATCTTAGCTGCTGCAATTGAAATGAGATTTATTTTTCTTTCCAGGAAATAGCAATTCAACCTGTGGGCTGTTATTGAACACAAAGTTTATTTTTTCTTTCTTTGATTTTGATATGAAATCTTAAAACCAACTGCATTGCATCTTGTTACAAAATGATGCAAGGCCTGGGTATAAACTGTTGGGCCAAACAACCCACTTAATATGCAAATCCATAGTTACTCACACACTGACCTGAAAATCAAACACAACCTCATTCAATGCCACCTTCCATCTGTAAGATTTATTTATTTTCTGTGGGCGTTGAGAGCATCATTACATAATCAGGATCAGATAATCCTCGGGCTTATCTGAATCCAACGTTAAAATGAAATGTCAGTAGGAGGAGAAACACCTGCTGATCACACATTTTCAGTGAAGTTTGCTCCCCCTTAATACAAAAGCTAAGAGCGATACACATATGTCCATAGAGCTTTTCTTATCATGGCTACATGCTCCACAACAGACACCACATGTACAGGGGTTTATGTCATTGTCAGGATCATAATACCAAGGCATACACATACACACACATACATGTAGTATGTAGCTTTTGTGACATTTCAGGACTTTATTTATAAAACACTGGCAATTGACTTATTTTTCAGAGACTCATCTTGGACACAGATGTGACACAACCAGGCCTGCCCAGACAACTGACTGGGCCCCTGAAAAGGTCCAGTCATTGGGCCCCCTTTACTCATACTGAATTTGTATCAATGTGCATGATGCGCTTATTCCATACCTGTACACAGGGCCGGTTCTAGCTAGTTAGATTAGGGTGGGCTACTTGAAATAATAGTGGGCAGAGATACCGAAGATGCTCGCGCGCACAGTGCGCGAGCGGAAATTTTTTGCTCTTGCAAGATCTCTGCACCTGCTTTTTGGCACATTTACTGTAACATTTACAGTAATGTAAGCTTTTAGACACACCAATGCTGTAGGGGGGGTTTACCATGATAGCACTGCTACCAGAAGCTCAGTATAACAACCATCTGCCACCTTCGTTTAAAGGCTAAATATGTAATTTTCAGATTTTCTTAGAAAATAATAGATAAAATTTGCAGAACACAAAGACACCTCAAAACTTGATGAAATATCACAGTATCTCTGAATTGAAAATCCACGTCTGCTGACAGAAATATTGATATTAAGGAATTTTCCGGGGGTCTAAGCCCTTGAAAGTTCCCTCTTGTTTTCCTTTCTTTTCTGGTACCCTGATTTATGTCCAGATCCTGGCATTACTGAGCTTGCTAGGTTAGCTTGCTCATCATCAATACATAGCTAACGCTTGTTTGGTTGACCTGCTGCATGCAACGGTTTTGAGGGGAAAAAAAAGACCCATGATACTTTTAGTTTTTCAATATAAAATGTGACATATTTTACCCAAGTAACAATGAATAAAATGTTTTCTTTTATAGAAAGTTATCTTGCGAATATAGCGTTCATAATAAAGGTTGGCTAAATTAGGTTATGTGCAAAAAAAAAGTTTCCTCTTTGGGCCCCCCCTGGTGGCTGGGCCCTAGAAAGCTTTCCCACTTTCTACCCCTTATGGGCGGCCCTGGACACAACCCTAATTACTTTTTTAAAACTTTTTATGAAGTCAAAGGAAATACCTTTTTTTTCATTTTTGGAGTATGCCTATCATAGGTGTTCTTGCTGTGTGATGTCAAGGTCTAGGATTCTTCTCACATTTGAGCTATTTTCCAATTACTAAGGTACTGGTGAAAATGTTCCCATTATCGGGTCAGAGTGTCTAGCTAACAACTATGTCATGTCACGAAAAGGATTGAAGACAATTATGTAATATGAAAAGGAGAAATAGGGTCCACCACTGTCTCCTCACCATCACCTATCCCATATTTTGTTTTTTATATTTTGGACTATAAGTCTTTGTTTTAGAGACTCTTAAAATTGAGGAAATCTTTTATACAGTCACCATGCCTTGAGTATAGGTCATGGATTGCTGTGTGATCACCATCTTACAACTGGTTACTTGTATAACAGAATGTTATTGGGAGGGGGTGCTCGTGGCACAGTGGTTAGATTGTCCCCCTAGAGGCTCAGGCCTCACAGCAGACCTAGGTTCGAATCAGTTCTCTGAATGTCTTCCCCTCTTTGCCCCATTTCAACTCTGTCTCTCCAAATCTGTCTAATAAAGAAAAAAATGGCAAAAAATAATGGGAATGGGAGTGCCTTGAAATAAAGAAAGTTCGCTGAAGCAGAGTGCTTGATCAAAAAGAAAAAGTAATTAACTTTGTTGGTTTTGTAATTAATTTCCCATAACATTTTGAGACTACTATGTGGTTCAATAAGCTTAGTAAGAATTCTGGCAGCTAATTAAATCTTCTAATCTAAGGATTATTCATAAGTAGAAAATCATGTTGTTACCAGGCAAGCCACATTTTTGTGGTGCAACCCTGAAGAGTGACTCAACATCACAAACCCTGTTGATTCAAGGAAAAAGCTATTCTCATCTAAATGCAAAGCAGAAGTGAGAGGGTGTTGAACTTGAGCCAGTTTCAAGATTCAGCCTTAATTTTAGTTTTCTTCAAATGAGTGTAATCCTTATTTGTTTGATAAAATACCTGCTCCACTGTGTTCACACTGTTGAGTGATATCACTCCAATGATATAAATTCCTATCATGTTTAATAACATGTATTTTTTGCCTTATATCCCTCCTCTCCAGATCACCAAAACAAATAGAATCCATCCTCCACTGAGAACCATTTACCAGCCTGCATAGCTAGTAGAATTGTGTTTTTGTACAAAATCATAAGCAGTTTTCATGATACCAGACTTCCAGACTTATGATAGTTTGTTTTTGAGTTTTTGAAATGAACATGTTTTTCTTGTACAAGTGTATATGTGTATGGAATCAAAAACTATTGGCCTGTCAATAAATCTGTTATCAATATTGATTGCATCTGTAAGTAACTCAGTCCATACGACCTTTCAAGAATGTGACTCTGTACGACACCCATTCTATCACTCTGTCAGTGTTCTCTATTCCTGTCCAACTGAAGCGCATACTGAAAGTGACAGTTTGACAAACAAGTGCCAGGCCCTCCGACGAGAGAATGGAAAAAAAACACCGCTGCTCTCTCACTGGCTTCTTCTGGACAATTACGCAGTCTGGGGCCACAAGCCAATTCATATCTTACAGTAGACTTACAAGGAGCGGCATATTGACTTTCATCCACTCTCAAATTACTGTCACCCTGGACCATGACTGATGTCATGCCCTATTTTTCTGCCTTACCATTTGTGGTGCTTTCTATGCATGGGGTTTTCCATCCTCAGGTTAACACCACACAAAACAACACAATTAGTTTTATTTCAAATCAGAGATGAAAATGTATATATAGCGCTTAGGAAATCACTAAAGGCTGTGATTTAGGATCAACATAATGCAGCTTGTCTGAACCGGAGTTAAAACTTCTAGGTCAAAGGTTTTACAAAATCAACCACGTCAAAGGAAAACTGGGGATTTGACACATTCATGGCGTCGAGAAATGGTCACTGAGAGTTTTTTTTGCCTCTGTTCCTTCAAATGAGAAGGGCTCACAAGGGCACCATGAGGTAACTAATGCCATATTGCACTTTCTTGCTGAATGAGTTCCAAAATCTCCCCCATCACTAGATAAAAATTCTAATCTGCACAGTCAAGCTTCTCTCAAATATAACTGTGCAGAATGAAGTAAAGAGAAGTTGAGACAGAGCCGAGGAATAACGCCAAAACAACCAATTTGTGGTCAAGCATTGGCAATAAAAATAAATCTGAACATGTAGACTTGATATTTGCAAATCAGATCTCAATCTCAATATCTCTCAGACAAATTGCAATTAGATATTGTCCCTGTATCATTCAACCCTACTGTACAAGCAAGCCAAATGTAGCTTATCTTGAGCACTTAAATCTATCACTGAAGATGAAAGCATCCTTCAAACACAGCACAGTTTAGCGCTGTCCTGGCAATCAACATGCTTTCCACTGCCTGTTATCCACAAGAGGGACCTGCACACAGCTCCCATAAACGTCTCCCAGCAGCAGTACTCTCCTATTTCTGCTCCACTGGACGATCAAATAAAACCCCACCACCAGCTGCGCACACACACACACCACACACACACACACACACACAACACACACACACACACACACACACACACACACACACACACACACAACACACACACACACACACACACACACACACACACACACACACACACACACACACACACACAGTGCTAAGTTCCTTGCAAGAAGGATTTAGAATGAAAGGCTCAGGGACTACTGAATGTGAAGGGCTCCTGAGTGATCTATTGCCTTGGAGTGAGACAGGGCCTGTCTGTCATCATGACAGACCTTAAAATATTAACAGTATAGCTGATCACATTTCTACCTGGGCCTCTTTTTCTTTTTAACTAATCAATAATAAACATTCAGTGAACAGGAAACTGATAATGTAAAGAAAAGCATTCAGCGGATTTAAAAAAAGCTGCGATCGAAAAGTATTTCCTACCTCGATGCCTATGTGGCGTGAGAAACAGTCGGTTTTCTGTCACACCTACAGTGCGATTGATCTACCGTTGATAAAAAGAAAAAGGTCCTATCATTAGAAACCTGTTTGGAACATTGGCTCCATGACTTGTGTGTTGCTTATGAATTCATCAATAAGATAAAAGCGAAAGCGAAAATCCCCAATAGCTATGCTGTGTTGTTTGAGTGGCTCTGACATGTTCAGCAATGTGTTTACTAATATTGCTTTATACAGCTTGGGGGTGGGGTCACTTCCATTGTGATATGAATTTATTTGTGTCTGAATACACATGAATAAGTCTGTTTTGAACAGAACTTAGAAACCCTTTCTCAAGGTCAAAATAACTTTGCAAAGCCCTCTCGTTTTTTTCTTTATATCAACGCAGGACAATTGTCACATTTTAAGATTTTGTTGATGGTTTCCGTCACACACACACACATCCACCCACCCATCCACCCACACACACACACACACACACACACACACACACACACACACACACACACACACACACACACACACACACACACACACACACACACACACACACACACACACACACACACACACACACACACACACACACACACACACACACACACACACACACACACACACACACACACACACACACACACACACACACACACAGTGCTAAGTTCCTTGCAAGAAGGATTTAGAATGAAAGGCTCAGGGACTACTGAATGTGAAGGGCTCCTGAGTGATTGCCTTGGAGTGAGACAGGGCCTGTCTGTCATCATGACAGACCTTAAAATATTAACAGTATAGCTGATCACATTTCTACCTGGGCCTCTTTTCTTTTTAACTAATCAATAATAAACATTCAGTGAACAGGAAACTGATAATGTAAAGAAAACCATTTTATGAATTCAGCGGATTAAAAAAAAGCTGCGATCGAAAAGTATTTCCTACCTCGATGCCTATGTGGCGTGAGAAACAGTCGGTTTTCTGTCACACCTACAGTGCGATTGATCTACCGTCCATAAAAAGAAAAGGTCCTATCATTAGAAACCTGTTTGGAACACTGGCCACTATCACAAGAGCCTTATTGATATTGATTTTCCTCCGCCACACTGGGCAACTCCAAAGTAGTCTACACAGCAGAACGCATAACTGGAGGAACATGGCCAGGCTCTACTTAGGTGAGGCCTTGAGTGAGCAAACATGGGTTGCGGGTGTGGCAAATACATTTTGGCGAGGTAAACATTGTTTTTGCAATTGGGTGAGCGATCACATCAGCTCCTCTTGTTCCCCTTTAAAGACGCAGATGGAACTAACAGGCGGTCAAGAGAGTAAAAGAAGTGCTTAAAAGATAAAAGTATACAACAGGTACAACAAAATATTCTACCTAAGGCAACCACTGTGTGTGGCTTGTCTGTATTTGTGTCTAATACTTGGAGATTAAAAAACGCAATTTATTTAATTGGTGCCTTTACATGAGGACACAATGATGCAACTATTGTGAGAGAAACAACGGTCTCTCTCTCTAAGCCTTTCTAATGATAGTGAAACAAGGGGAAGGTTGCCCACAACAACTCAACAGAGAAAATTCAATTTCCCGAGAAAATTGGGTATTGCTTTTCATTTCAACAAAAAAATGTCTTTCTTTGAAAAAAATCTAAAATTGCCACACACTACCACCACAGGAACCATGGGCTTTGTTGTGCTAAAATCAAGTTCTCGTTGCAACAGTAGCACAAATGTACCAAAAAGAGACAAAGGATTAACAAAAACAAAACGCAGACCCCTGCCCTGACCAAAACAGTTTTGTTTTCAGCTTTTCTGCCTCTGTGCCTGCACGAAAAAATCAGTCCATTGTTCAGAGGCGGCACAGCAGCTGTTTCAACAGCAGCTAACACAGTAACCAAATTCAAATGTATGAATACAAATGTCCATTACTGTTAAAAAATATTAAATGTTTTACTTGTTGAAATTGCTTTGATGGCTGCAGTTTTTTTTCCGTTTTCAAATTTATTTTCTGCTGGTGCTGTATCACCTCCCTGTGTTAGCAATCCCAATGTCTTCCACAAGTTCTCTTGAGCTCTCCCTCCTCACTGGATATTTAAATCAGTTAAAAGCTCCTTGTCCATGACTTGTGTGTGGCTTATGAATTCATCAATAAGATAAAAGCGAAAAGCCCCAATAGCTATGCCGTTTTGTTTGAGTGGCTCTGACATGTTTGTGTTTACTGACATTGCTTTATACAGCTTGGGGGTGGGGTCACTTCCATTGTGATATGAATTTATTTGTGTCTGAATACACATGAATAAGTCTGTTTTGAACATAACTTTGAAACCATTTATCAAGGTCAAAATAACTTTGCAAAGCCCTCTCGTTTTTTTGCCTGTCAACACAGGACAATTGTCACATTTTAAGATTTTGTTAATGGTTTCCGTCAAGATGGCTGACATTCCGCTGTGATACACAGCTAATCATTCACTCAAGTCAATCCATGCACTCGCAGTCATCTCTCCGCACAAAAGCTCATACCTGCCTGTTCAGAACCAAATAATGTGTTGTATTTTAAAATGCTGCTGTAGGTGATTGCTACGTGTGGCGATAACCTCTCCTAGCAGTTTTTTTAATTTGGCTGTCTGGTTGTTCATGATAATCCCAGCCCCGGTTTTGACGTACAATAAGCGGTCCCAGTTCCAGACCAGAAGAGTTGGTGCTGCTCTGGCACCAGTTTCTTTGACTGGGAACCAGTTCTTTCACGGTGGAAAAGCCAAATAAAGAGGTTATCCATTAGACACCTGCACCAAACTCGCCTAAGTAGAAAGGGGGTAATACTGTCTTCAGTAGTCCACAAGAACGTTTTTGCTCGAAAGCCTCTCCTGAAGGAGACAAAAACCTCCATGCGACCACCCACTCAGGAAGATAGCCAGAGGATAACTTTGCAATCGTGTCAGCATAGTGCTGCTCCATTTTGATGTACCATGAAGCCATTATTTCTATGGGGCTGATAGGGACTTAATTAGAAACATAATGAATCCGCTTCACATCAGACAAGCCTAATTAAGCCTGACTGAAATGCTGGGATAATTGGGTTTTTTAGTTCAGGGCCCCAGAACACATCGACCCAGACCCTCTTCTTGACCCACGCAGGTCCCCAGGTCCCTCGGCTGCTTCCTCCGACCAGAGAAGATGGACCATCAGCATATTGTTCCAGGAGGCAGAGACCTATCTCACTATGTCTTCTGTCTCCTTTTGGTACTCGCCCTGTGGATCCGCTGCAAGCCTTGTGATCCATGCAAACTCCTCCGATGCCCTTTATAATCCCATTAAAGCTATTGTCTCCAGCTTTCCGCTCGCTTGCTGGGGGAAAAAAACAGAAGGAACCGTCAGGCTGCTGGAGCAGAGCAGTCCTTTGTGGTTCAGGTGTGTCTGCTGAGGCGAATCTAAGGTTATCAAATCATGCAGTTGCATAACACTTAAAGGCAAGCAGAGAATACATCCTTTTTACCCCAGTGTCTGTACATTTGAATTAAAAATGCTGATGTCATTTGGGTCATATTGTTGGTTAACATGGATGGCACAAATGCAGGCCAAATATTATTATACTAAATATGTGTATCCATATATTACAACAAATAAGTGTTTTCAATCACTCAAATTTTAAAACATCATTAACACCTAATTTATTTATTTTTTTAATCACTGCTGATCCGTCTCCGGAGGACATTTTTGGCATGTGTTTCACCTGCAAATGCTACTCTGATCTAAAAGAGAGGACTGACATAGCATATACTGTAACTACTGGACACATGGTACCTTAACCAAAACAAATTTATTTATTAACATATTCATGTGTTTTGTAAAAAGTAGTTCATGCTGATTATTTTACACTTCTCATCCTCTCACAAAAAGAGTATAACTTGAATTCTGTTTACTGCTGCAGAACAAATCAGCACCGGTAAAATAAGGGCACAGTAGATGCAGTGGTCATTGCCTGGCTTAGAGTGGGGGCTGTTGTAAACTGTCAGACTGCTGCAGTGTTCTTGTATTCAGATAAAAGGTTGTGTTCAGATCCAGTGGAAGTGGATTACAGTTCACACTTGGTATCACGCTATACTCAGAGGACTCCACCTCTTTGCTTCCAGGTGAATGTGTCTAATGTCGACCTTAGACCAACTATTTCACTGTCGCAGAAAACTTTTCCAATCACCTGATCCTAATGTAATCATTAGAATCTTGAAATCCCTTTTTAGCACCGGGAGCATAAAGGGAAATAATCATTCTCTCAAAAGGAATCTGGTTGTAGACTTGCAAATATAAGATCCCCATTTTTTGCAAAACCTCTAGCCTGTGACTTAAAAAACTCAGTGACTTTTGAGTCATGAAACATTGTTTCTAGACGTAAGATTGTTTCAGAATTTAGTCTTTTCAGAGTCTTCTAGTGTCTAGTGTATGGTAGGCATTAGGTAACACTGAATGCGGGCTAGGTAGAAAAAATAAAACACTTTTTGCTTGATTGAAAATGTCAACTTTTATAGATCTCTGCTGCACAGACATTGCACTTGATTGGGAATACAAAAAAGAGAAGCAGATTTAAGGAAAAGCAGCAGGTTACGTCAGGTAGACCTTACTAACTGATCTTGCAGACTTTTTTCAGTCACACAGCTGAAGAAGAGGGTTGTGACGGTAGTTTGGCAAGTTGGGCTAAAAACATAAAAACCCTAATGTGTCAGAAATACATTAAAATGCATTTTACAATGTGTGTATGGTGTACTTAATGTAGATTTATGTCACCTCGACAAGCTAAATATAATGCTTTGGGTGATCAGATACCCCTTTTCTGCCAGGGCAGTTTGAGGGCATCCACAGACGAAACCTTAGAAGTGTGTTGGAGCTTTCAAACACAGAGAAAGTATCCTGCTTTTTGGAGAGAGATCATTTATCAGCCTGTGGCATGTGACCACTGACATTCCATGGCATGCAGCTTAGTACCGGTAAATGCCGATCCCAACGATGGTATCCTGTGGCTTCTTCCACTCCCTACATCACACCAGCAAAATGGTATGCCAGTTGGAATCGGCACATGCCATTTCACACAAGTGGCACGCCAGCGGAAAAACGGTATGTGCCATGATAAAATAGCATGCCACTGATGTAAAATGGTATGTGCCATTTAGCTCTAAATCTGTTATAGATAAGTCAGACCTGCTCAGGTGGCTAGGCTAACTACAGTCACCGGAGCAAGTCCAGCTGTTTTCAAAAGCATCAACAAACAGATAGTACATATCCTAACAACAGAACGGACCAGAGAAACGTATACATCCCTTTATTTACGCCGTTATGTTGTGATATAGTGTCAATAAAGACCAAATATATACAGCTTCACACTTACGGCAATACTTGTTGTGAAGTTATAGGGGGAGGCGGGGCGTGCTGGTATGATGTAGGGAGCGTAAGAGGCCGCTAGGGGCGCAGGATACCATTGTTGGGATCGGCATTTACCGTTTCTGAGCGGCACATGCCATGGAATGTCAGTGGTCACTGTGGCCCATGCCTCAGGCCGATAAACGATCTCGGTGCTACTGTCTTTTTGGGCGTCTTTCGCTTTATTAGACAGCTTTGGAGAGACAGAGTTCAAATGAGCCAAAGAGGGGAGGAGATGAAGAGAACCGAGCACGGGGCGGAATCGAACCGGGTGTGTTGCAATGAGGACTGAGCCTCTAGGGAGACACTTTGACCACTACACTAAAGTACCCTGCACTTTTGCAGACATTCGGGTTGAAATGTAATTACACAGGGATAGAGAAAGAGAGAGAGAGAATACGAACTGACAAATTGACAATGGCAAGTGAGGTTGTGAGAAAGCAGAATTCAGATTGTCTTCAAACAACAAAGACAGCCAGACTGACACAGGTGAAAGGAGTGATGTCCAGAAACAAGAGGGAACAAAGAGACGGAGAGCACTTACAGTGTGACGACTGCAGCGGCGACAATAGAAGTCAGATAATCACAGCTGCCTAGGTGACAACACGGCATGATTAACACTAATGACCTGCACTTCATGGGCCTCTACAAAAGACAATTAGTCCTCCCACTCTCCTCCTCTCCTCTCTAGGGCCACACATTTAACCCACACCTCTCCATCCTCCACCAATCCCACTCGGTCTTTTTGTTTTCTTGTAGGTGCATTGCAGCCCTAAGCCCCTGATGATGATCCTCTCTCAGCACTGGAAAATAAGTTTTGTCGGTTTAGGACATGCACACAGACATCTGTGTTTGTAAATGACACCCTTGTTACAATCGAACACACCTGAAATCCTCCACTGTGCAACTTTTTGGAATAACACTTTTGTCTGTTTTGTCTTTTTCTGTCACATTTCCGAGGACTTTTAGAGGATAATTCATGGCCTGGAGGCCAAACATGGCATGCAATTATATGTGATAGATGATCCAATAAGGTGATACCCGCTAAGGTACAGTTGACATGTGATTGATCATATGGTCGCTGATTGATGCCTCTCGAGAGTATGATCGCCAAGATTACAGAAAGGGGCGCAACACAGTATAAAAACATTTCTTTGCTATGAAAAGTAGAAAATAAAATCTATGTAGTTAAACAGGTTTAGCTCATTGTAAGATAAAGTACCTTATGGTGGCATTGACTATCCTCACGTGATCCGATTTGGTAAAGGAACTCAAATAGATCAACAAGCATCTTTCATTTCATAAAAAGTCATTAACGGCATTAACACATTGAGTCTCATGCAGGAACAGTTCCTATTATAATCCTGAGCCTCTCTTACTTTTCAGCCTATGTTGTACAGATGTAGCTAAATAAACTACAATATTCCCATTTAGCTTGACTCGATCTTGAAATAAAGCAGCATGCATAACAGCAATAATCACTGTTGGATTTAAAGGGCCTCTTGGATGCCCTTATATGGTAAATAAAACATGATGAAGTGCTGCCTAGGATGGCTCATCCTGTGGAGAACACATAATGTAGTGCTACTGTATAGGCTAGCCCTTACGTGATAGAAAATAATATTAAAACTTTACTTTTGAAATGAAGGTCATAACAGTTGTTAATCATATGAAAACTCTTTGCGATTTAAGGATCTTCCAAACATCAAGTTTTTTTTAATGTAGCATCTCAGCACATTAACATATTCCCTCTTCACAAACCCAGAGTTGACTGTTCTTGTTACACATCTCCCCTGTGTTCACAGGCTCTGTGCTCTCAGAACTAATCCCCATGTCAGAACCACATGCCAATAGATTGTTCCCACACGGCCCAAACCCAAAGATCCAGACCTGGACTTCTAACAGCATGTATTTAGCAGACTATTGACTCTCAGACACCTCGCCTGTGCACCTTGAAGAATGGCTTCAATTTATCTTGTGCTCCCGAGACAGGAGTGAATTAGAGACCTGGCAGGTGTGTGTTGGGTACAGAGGGGAAGCAGCTTTACATAGTGTGCGTGGTGTGTGTTTTTCTGCAAAAAGAAATACTCTATGGGTCTTAAGCTGACTGTATTTTAAGCATAGGTGTTTGTCACCCCGACATGCAGCTGATAAAGGAAAAGTCTCTGGGGCAGAGGAAAAACTAACTGGAAAATGAATTCAGGGGAAGAAGCCAACAGCTTATCAATACCACTTTGCTCTACTGTACAAAAGTTGGCAATAAAAACGTTTTTGATGTGTTCATGCACGAGATGTTAGCTGTGTTTATGGACTTGGTTCGGCTCTCATGGATTTATAATGTATGTTAAAAGCGTCTGATCAGCATGCCTCCTCAACATGCCTCTTCAACAGGTACTTGTTGAGAGAGGGGCGGGGGGGGGGGGGGGGGGCAAAGCCTGTTGATAGAGACTACACATCCTATAGCCTGGGGAATGGTGCAGGGAAAGACATCCCAGCTTGTCTGCTTAGTTACGTGAAGAAGAAACTATTTTAAAATGTGCTTGAATGGGAGTGAATTGAGGCAGCACCTTCTGCTGGCACAGCTCCCCCATCGAGCAGTCTTAATGATCTTTTGCGTTTTTCCCCCATAAGACGCATTACAGATGGGATGGCCCAACAAATGACAGCCTGATGGAGAGAAATGAGATCACAGGAGATCAATGCTATAGTTAAGCATTCCGACCACCGCTCTCCGATGCCACCGTTGGCTCTTTTGATAAGCGAGTGAGACAAGAAATCCAGAAACAATCGTCCCCACTTTCACATTCATCCTCACATGTTCCCCACTGCAACCTTAGCGGTAACCTATATTTGGTTCCACTCATCACCACATCTGCAGTGCAGCCACGAACATATATAGGACGATCTGTGGGATGTTCTGTGCATTTCCATTTCTTTTTCCACTGGTGCTCCCAGTGTGTGTCTGTGTGAACTCTGTACATCCACGCAGGGCACGACACCACCACTGCGATGCGACATCTCCAGAATACTAAATGCGTCACCTCTTCTATATCTTCAAAGAGTTGTATGCTATACTCTCCGGAGTTCAGAATGGGCTCTATAGTCAGAAGTGAGGATCATGTGCTGTGCAGCAAAAGTTCAAACTCACCACTGCCCTATAATCTTTCTGGTAAACAATGTTTGGTGTCTGTGCAAACAATTCAACAAATCCATTGAAGCCAACCTCTAGCCTTTGCCTCTTGAGTAAATATTCACATCTAGCGATCCAACTCTATTTTATCTGATGCCATAGTGGAAAAAATATTATACCAAGAAATTCAAACAGAAATGGTTTACATCTAACTCAAATTTACTGTTCATCAAACAGCATGTAGTGCAGCAAGGCAAAGAAAAGCCTTATTATTTACTGTAACGTTTTGTTTCTAATGTGCACTTTGTGTTAAAAAGAGAAAAGGATGAAGACAGGCAAAAAGTGAAAAGAGAAATAAACTACTGAATGTGACGTCCTCAAGTATCCTTTGAAGTGCCACACGCTCTCATGCCCAACCCACAGTCCTTCTCGATGGCACCTGCTGATACCAGTTATTTTGGAATGAATATGTGACGTTGTTAGGGGAGATTTAAATATACATAGAAAATCATTTGAGGGTCAAATAATGAAGGTTTTAATACATCTTCATCCTCTGCATTAATAAGCCATTGAATATAAAGGACATAGTGAGAGGAAAGTCATATAGCTATTGCATGAACAGTGCCAACATCCATTGAAAAAGTATAACGGTAGTACATCGTAGAATGGTATTTAAAAGTGACAGTGGTAAAGGGTGCGTGGTAGATTACCATGCAGGTTTTAGTTACCTGACGATAAACATTGTCTTATAATATTAATGACATTGTCCCTCATATCATGTTAATCGTCTAGATTTGTCATGGGAAATTTAGTACATTTGAGAAAATTGCCACACTTGACAGTTGCCTTGTCTGTGCTTTAAATATCTGGTCTGCGCAGTGGTAGATTGTTTCCATGTAATGACTATGGGGTGATGGATGAACAGCTGTTTTTTTTTACACACAGACAGATGCACCGGCACCCAATGAAGACGTGGCCTTATGTGTTTTTGTTATTGTGTACATATGCAGTGCAATATGCTGGGACATGCTCTCACTGATTCTTATTTTCATGCACAGAGCCCTGATGGAAGAACCCCCTCTGAGCCTGGTTTGTGTTTGTTAGCCCACAGAGTTTACCTTTTGGGAGCAATCATTCATCCCGACCGCAATCAGCCAGATGCAAGACCGACACCCAAGTCAAACCCACGGCGGCCCATAAAGTTTATGAACAAACTGACGTTTATTTCAACAAGAAAATCTATGGCCAACTTACCGTATAATTAGCTAGCTATGATGTATGTTGCTCCTTCGCTCATTATGATGCTTTATGAAGCCTTAGATTGGCTTCTGTTTTTTTATGACCGCAATTCTCAGTAGGAATAAATAAAGGTTTGGATCCTCGTTTTTTCCTTACATGGTTCCCCCCATCTTCTTGAAACACAAGGGAGCAAAGAAAGATGTGCTAAATGAGCTGAGCGAGTCTGCTGTTCCACAACTTGATGTGCTCTTTTGAAAGAGAGACTAAGTTTATTTCATATTCCTTAACCGAGGGCAGCATGAAAGATAAATGACTTCTGGGACTCTGGGTAGAATGCACACTCTGTGCTTTTTTTCTTCTAATCTCTACACTCATTTAGATAAAACAAAAAGGGGGCAGTTTTGGGAGATAGTGTAAGTGAGTGAGAGATTTGGCAACATGTGAACAGATGTGCCAGCAGGGAACTGCTAAATAACCCTTCAAACAAGAGGTGCCCAGGCAGATCCAGTGGAAAGCCAAACAGTCTCCCATGACTGTGCATGTGTGTGTGTGTTTGTGTGTGTGGTTAAGACGTCGAGAGAGATGGGCCGCACAGTTTGTTTTTATGCAAATGCCCTGTGTGTGCATCCACATTTAGATGAACAAGAGCATGTTAAACTGTGTGTGTGTATGTGTGTGTGTGTGTGTGTGTGTGTGTGTGTGTTTGTGTGTGCGTGTGTGCGTGTGTGTGTGTGGGGCCAAACGGGAGTCCCACATGGCTAGTCTGCTAAGTGGAACAGAAGACTTAATGATATATTTATCAAGAGAGGGCGCCCAGCCAAAGACAAGGAGAAATAAACAAGCTGGTCTGACCGGGGCATCCTTGGCTATTATGATAAATGAGCACAATATTTGCTAGTCTAAAGACCACTATGAAATGCAATGTGCTCTTCCCCTCGAGAGTTTTAATGGACACTTACTTCTGGATTGTTTAAGTGACAGACAGCTGTTGTGTGGACCCATCCTCCACTAATAGTTTAGACTTCAAAATAACTTTTGTTCTTTTTACATTAACTGGCCCTGCTGCTTCACCTTTTCTCCAATGCAAAGAGGATCAAGTTAACAGTTGAGGAAGAGTAAATATATACGAAAATAAAACAACAACATAAAACAGTATGTAGAATTTTTTTTTAATCAACTCCCTCTCTCTGCGTCTGGCTTATTTACTTTGACAAGAGCAACTTTGTGTTGTGTATAGGAGAGTGACAGTGCAGCAGCTCTGAGACTTACATTTGTTTGTGAAAATGTTTGTTTTCATATAACCACAGAAAGAAATGATACAGCACAGTTTAGAAAAAGTAGTACTGTGAAAACACGGTATAGCTTTCAAGGCGCTTGGAGTGGAATGGAATTTTCTTTAGATGATGCAAAGATGTACGCAATGTGTGTGCATACTGCAATCTGACAGATTTTATTACAGGGGTGATGGAAACATTATTAAATATCTATCTATCTATCTATCTATTCTATCTATCTATACTATCTATCTATCTATCTATCTATCTATCTATCTATCTATCTATCTATCTATCTATCTACTATCACATCTCATCATCCATCTTTGAAAAATGCAATGATCACTTCTGCCCAACTAGAATATGTAGTGCTGTGTTTATCTGCACAGTCCTCACTCTGGCTGTATTTTATATAGTAGCATGTGTTGGTATTGTTTTGTAAACAGAAGATTCGGGTCTAAGCTCCACCGACCATTTTGGGAAATTAAATTCAAATTCAATTCAGGATTTGCTGCTTGAAATGCAAGCTCAAGAGACTATTTGGAAAAATCCTCTATTTGAGAAAGAAAAACCAGCACATGGATAACCCAGATCCATAAAGTTAAACATTATAAATCACCACCCCCACATTTAAGTCAAATTGTCAAAGACATCATCCAAGCTCATTGGGCAGTTACTGTAAAAACTGCTGAATCTCATTTCATGGGTCCGAACTGTTGATAATGGTAATAACGAATCAGTGAGCATTGACATGACATTTGACCCTCAACCACCTTTGTTAACTGAATGAACAAGGATCCTCTCTGTTACTGCTGCAGCGCTTAGCCTGTTAACAGATTAAAACAAGGTCAGTGATGATGATGATCAAAAGTTGCCTGTAAAGGCACTCAGAATAGGCACATTTTTTCCCCATTCATAACACTTTCTTTGCCTAATAAACAAATGAAGTGAGTTATTTTTCGATGCAAGGTACGTTTGAGAGCGACATGGGCTACAGGAGATTCATGAAAGCAGGTAGGACAACACTTCTATTCAGGAGGCTCTTTATCCAATGATGGTCCTTGTGTTGATTGAATAATATTAATCACTCATAATGAGCGGTGCTTAACGATTGCCCACGTCATTTCATTCAGCTTCAAAGTTTGGCAATGGCGAAGGTCAAGTAGTTGTCTTAGCGGGAGGACAGTGCGATAGAAGCTGTAGGCTGCCTCTCTTCTGGCACCAACACTTAACATGCACTTCAATTTTTTTACTGGGGTAATTTTCTTCTTCAAAGGAGTGGCAAATAATTTGCTTTCAGATTTTACAATGGACACAATGGAAAGATTCAGCTGCTGATGGATTTTTTTTCCCCGCCCAGCAAGACATCAATAAATTCAACGCAATTTGACAGCGTGTTTGTCTAGAGCTGGCAACATCCTGAGTGGGATGAAGATTGATTTGACTGCAAATATTCCTTCTAAGAGAAAAGCCTGAGGCCCTGTTGTACACATCTGTGAATGTATTCAAAATACTTACACTTACACTTACACTACAATACACATTTACACAATAATTACACTAACATGAACATGTCACATTGTGCATGAAATAAGGCATGTGCGCATACTACAGCATGACATTGTCAAAATACATTCCCCTTCAGACTGACATAGTGACTTAGAAATGAGGGCCTTCCCATACTTCGGGATTGAATTTGAGTGGGCCTGCGTTGAGCAACCCAATCCCAGCCGCTCTGCCATCCATTTCTGATAGTATTGGAGGCGACAGCTCATCTGGAGGCTCCATGCAACAGAAACATAATGGGGTGCTCCACGCATGGCCTGCCACATGTACACTAAGGTAGGAGGTTCACATGTTAATACTACGGGTGAGGGGTGGACCTGTTAAAGTGCCTGTAAATGAAAAACTCTGAATGTAGGCTTTGACAAGCACCAGACAATACAAAACAAGTTAATACTGATGATGCAGTGTGAAGTGTTTATTAAATGATGTTGTTTCCTTACATATTTGAGTTGATTATACATGTTTGCATGATCTTTAGGCTGCCTCTTCTTCTTACACCTGCCTTGGTTTGATCCAATCTTCACATATACAAACGACGCAGGCTTCACTGCTGGGTCATTTGGTTTTTGTTGGTTGAGGCATTTTGGTTTCTCCCGATAACATTTTAAAACACATCTGCGACAGCAGATTTGATGATCTGCATTGTAAATGTGAATATTAGAAAGCTGTTGTTATGTGCACAAAGAAAGTTAATTGTGATGATGGCCAGGTTATTATAATTTTTTTAGGATGACTTTCTGCACTCAATGGGCCTCATTTATCAACCGTGGGTAGACCAGAAAAGTGGGTGTACGCACATTTCCACGCAAACCTCTGCATTTATCAATTTGGACTGAGCGTAGGATACGCTCAAATCCCACGCCAGCTCTCAGCTCGGAGGTATCAATGTTCCGAAAACGGAACCTATTGTTCCGAAGTGCCGTTGGTCCGATTATTCAAAAAGGAGGCGCATTAGACGACGGTCCTATATTCCGACTATATAGGCTACACAATCCCTGGAGTTTCTAACTCTCTTTCTCTCCTCTTTCACTCTCTCTCTTTCTCTCCTCTCTCACACTAAGCACCGAAATACGACCTATAGACCTTGATCTGCAACTCACGTTCACAATGCATATAGTAGAGAAACGTGAAAATAACGCTCATTTTGACAAGGTGTTTCAGCACCATGGACAGAGAGCGGAGTAAAACACACACAACAACACACACACACACACACACACACACACACACACACACACACACACACACACAACACACACACACACACACACACACACACACACACACACACATTGGTGTCGATCTAATGGGAAATATTTCGGACCATTGAGATGTCGGAACAATGAGGCGTTGGAATTACGGGCAGGCCCCAGGGCGTTGACATATCAATCATAACTGGCATGGCATTGAAAGACAAAGCCAGGCATTCCCTTTGGTGATATATAGTTTTGAGATTGATGTGCTAGTTTGACATTATATTGAATTACAGTATATGGGTCAGAACGAAAGGGCGAGAGAGATAGAGCAACTAATCCTTCGTTTTTCCATATTGATTTTGATACATGGTGAGCGCTGCACTTTGCCATGCTAGCCATTATTGTAGAAAAACCTCTGGCACGTAGACTTTGTTACACGATTTCAATGGTAGCATCACGCACAACAAATAATAAATAAAAATCGCTTGAGAAACAAAAATGCAGCGATGGAAGTAGAACAACAACAACCAAATGTTAGAAATGAAAAAGTGTGCTTGGGCGAAATGACAACAGATTGCAAGAGGGTGCAGGATAAAAGGGATTTGGAGTTCTATGGTTGTCGCACTACATGGTCAGTCCATTCCCAGATTTCTGAGTGTTGCCATTTTAAGAGGCTGTCAGAAAGAACCCGTTTCCACTGGATCAACTCGCAAGTACACCACTTAGGGACATGATATATAAATAACCCACGGCCTCTCTCATGCATTGTATTCTCATAGCAGTCATTACTGACATACACAATGAGTGCCGCTCAAAGGGCACAGGCTGTGGTATACTGTAACCTACATAAATTATGATGATTGCGAGAAAGCTCATTTATGTCTGACCCTCAACTTGCAACAATTATGTCTTACTAGAACATAGTAACCTGTCAGCATCACAATTTTTTATGATATTTAAAATGATGTGTGTCAAAAGCAATGCTGATGGCGCTGTGAAACTGTAGTGAGGCTACTTACGCCAACATGGGCACCATATAAATCCTAACACATGGATGCTAAGAAGGTTTAATGTTTCCATGATCGACATCTGAGTTTAGCATGGTCATAAACCAGTATTGGACAGATTGAAACGTCAACCTGATGGTGCCACTAGAAGAATCACGGGATTTACCAAAGTTATAACAAGTCATTCTTCCATCGACCAGAAAGGTCTGTATGACAAATGTCCTGCCAGTCAATCAATGTATTATTACATTTTTACTGAAAACTATAACGGAAAATGTCAGAAGGACACGCCCCCATCACCATCAACAGTCCCCCGGTGGAGAGAGTGAGCAGCTTCAGGTTCCTCTTGGTTAACATCAGCAAGGACACTGACGCCATCAAAAAGACAGCATGACAGCGGCTTTTCTTTCTCCACAGGCTGAGCTGCTTTAACATGGACTCCAGGATACTCTGCAACTTCAACATGTGCACCATGGAGAGTATCCTGACTGGCTGCATCACCGCCTTGTACGGCAGCTGCTCCGCCCTCAACCTTAAGACTTACCAAAGGGTGGAGAATACTGCCTAGCACATCACCAGGACTGAGCTGCCATCCATTGGAGAACCTTTACACCCAGCGGTAAAAGGAATAAAGCCAACCAGATTATTAAAGACCCCGATCACCCCAGTAACAAACTGTTCCAGCTGCTGCCATCTGGCAGACACTACGGCAGCATCCAGTCTCGCACCACCAGACTCAAGGACAGTTTCATATCACAAGCCACAAGACAGTTGAGCTCCTGAGCTACAAAGCTTATCCTCACTATGCCACTTTGCAACGGTCAACATCTTTTTATAATATCTGTTTACGATTAAATATTCATGCTGCACACATTTAGAAAGCCAACAGCCTCAGGTGGTTAAGCGGGTTGGCCAATGATCCAAGGGTTGGCGGTTCGATCCCCGCTCTGCCATCAGTGTCATGGTTGTTGTGTCCTTGGGCAAGACACTTCACCCACCTTGCCTTGTGTGAATGTGTATGACTGCTGTATGTTTGAGGTGGTGGTCGGAGGGGCCGTAGGCGCTGAATGGCAGCCACGCTTCCGTCAGTCTGCCCCAGGGCAGCTGTGGCTACTATGGTAGTTTACCACCACCAGTATGACTGTGTGAACGAATGGAACCTGGAACCCTGTAAAGCGTCTTTGAGTGCCTTGAAAAGTGCTATATAAATCCAATCCATTATCATTAAGTCACAAGTCAGCATTTACATCTATACTTATTGCGTACATATTTTAAAAATTATATTTAACACTATTCTATTATTACTTGTACAGTATCTGCAGTTAATAATTTTTATCGTAATTTCCATTTACAGTTTTCTATTTTGTCTACATTTCATCTAATTAAATTTTGCATTCTAATTTTCTTTATATTTATAAGGTGCACCTTATCTCCAAATTTTTTATCAGCCCTGTGTCCTTGCACTAATTTTGTGTTTATTTGGGTCTCAGGTGTTGTTCTCTTCACTTGTTTTTTTTTCTTCTCTTCTATTTTGCATTGTTGAGAAGAGCCTGAGACTTTTAAGCATTGCTTTGCCAATGTCTGCTGCTGTAATTGTTGTATGTATGACTAATAAACATTTGAATCTTGATATATTGTCTGAGCTCCATGTATATGTGTACCAGATTTCATGGCAATCCATCAAAGTGGTGCTTTTTGTTTAATTCAATATAGTCAAAGTAGAGGATGTATGTGCTGGTGGTGGTTGCTTAGTGGCCATTTAAGATGAAACACTCCAGGGGCGTGTGGGGGTCTCAAACCAGCTGTGCTTGGGACTAGACCGCCCTGGCACATACTGAGAAGTTGTGAATACTGTACATTATTCATTCCTCAGGGAGGTGAGCGGTTTTCACACGAGTTGTGTTACAATGACAGATTCATATTTTAGTGTTTGTGTTAAAAGAGTTCACGTCAATACAACCTATCTTTATCAGAGATTTTATAGGGACCAGGTTTTTGTTGAACCCTGATGCACTGAAGCAAAAACATATAAAAAATCAAAACACAAAGCTGGTCCTAACTACTACATTATATTCCAGTCATTTTCACAGCTATCTCACATTTTGATTGACTTGTTCTCGCATATGATTACTTCCTATAGGGTCGGACATGGTTAACCTCAAAAGCAATCTGTACAAATGGAGATAAATTGAGTATTAAGCCAGTGTTATTATCAACTTATTTCTGACTCTCTGAGTGCAAGATAAAAAGAGAGAGGACAGATGTTGATACGAGATCCAAAGTGCTCTTTTCTTTAGATCCTACGAACTGAGCTGGTGGACAGCAGAGCCCTATTAGCAGCACAGAGTCTTATGTCTGTCATGCGTTCCCTGGGGCTTGTAGTCATAATTATCGGGATAGAGCGGGGAGCAATGGAGCTTTGTATTTCTCTGCATTTAAATGCCGGATGTGATCAGTTACTGACACATCCCCCGTTGAGGGAATTGGGCTGTAAAATATGTGTCTCTTTGTGTGCCTATTATATTTAAAACGCCCAAAGGGAATGCACTCGTCTGTGGAGGAGTAACATTGGACTCTATGTAGATACATACAGTTCATTTTTGAACATTTGGTAACACAATAAGGCACACAAAATGGTGCTTTTGGTGACATTTGATTCACCAATTTGTGCCTTTTCTCTAACCACTACACCACAAGGGCCCCCCATCCCAACATATTTTGGTCAGAAGAAGTATCTAAAAATGTGGATACAGCCCTGCATGCGGTACTCAGGCCCTCAGATTTGCTGTGCAGCTAATATGAAAAGGTAATGTAACATTTTTTAAGTGGATGCTTTCAACATCTCGCCAGTCTAAAACTAATTTGAATACTGTTTGAAATCACAATTCACAAAACTGTGATAAGAGAAGTACCTATATGATGCAATAATCACTGCATTATTACCCCTCAGTTTCCTCACCCCATACGTAACTCATCGTTAGCCATGGAAATATAAAGATAAGTGGGAGCATAGTTCATGTATTGATGCATAAACCCCTAAAGGTTAGGTTAAAACTGCTGGTGGTAAGGTCACACTTCTTGGCTTTAATTCCTATAGGTGCTCCTACAGTACTGCAGCCTCCCTCCTTACTCATCTCTTATCAAGAGTGTGCGAGCATCAGCATCTACCACCTTTAATTACTAAAACCGTCTGGACTGGAATATGATAACTCCATAACATTATGTGATTCATTTCAAAAGCTCATTTGCATGTATGCCGGTTTACCCCCTCCCCCCCACCCCCATAGGGGAGAACGGGGAAATCTGAGGCATCGGGTAATGTGAGCCACCTCCTGTATCTAGGCAACGGAAAACATTTTTGTTCATGTGAGATATGTGTTTTCAAGCCCCTCTCATTTCCCCATGGCCCTGAAAGAGAGGACCTCATGGTGCTGTGGTAAGCATGTTATTTTTCACCAAAATAGGTATTTTGCATGTAAAAGTAAATTTTCTTGCTGTCAACTTAATCAACTGTTGTGCCAAAGCAAATGTATTCACGTAGAAAAACTTCTATCATAAGTGTTGATGAACTACCAACATATAAAAACCATGTGATATATTAGCTAAAGATTAGCCTGACAATGCTAAGAGAGGTAGTTTTTTCTCAAATTGTGGTGGTGGGGGAAAGTGAGCCACTGTCTCACTTTCCCCCACCATGAGGCACAAGTTAAGTTTAGTCTTAAACATATTTTAATGTAATATTACATAACATATGTTTAATCCAGTTGGGTCTTCTCCTGTGTTCTGAGTCCCAGGCTGTTCTCGCTGGTTCTGATTTTCCTATGCTTGACCCCCAGACACAAGCTGGCTCTAAGGGTCCTGTGTTCTGACCCCCAGACTGTGTTCTAATCTAACTGGTTCTATCTTTCATTTGAATCTTATTAAAACCTTTTGAATTATAATATGTTGTATTTGATTTTGTTCAGAGTTACTTTCAAGTGTTTAGAAAATTTGCTTTACTTAATTGACCAAACCCCATCATTCTTTTACTAGTCCGACATTAGTTCTGGAATGTGTGGCTAGCTTTCAGGATTCTAACTTACAATTTGTGTTGTTATGGTAGTTTAGAGTGGAAAAAGTAAGTGGATCAGTTTACCCCCTTGATTTTTCTGGTCTGTCTCAGTTTACCCCACAGCTGGGGTAAAGTGAGCCACATGACAACTTTTTTTCACATTACAAACAATCATATCTTCACTGCCCTTTGCCTTGAAACAATTCTGCTAATGCCCATTTCTAGGAAACATCCTGAATTAATGGGAAATGTGTAAACTTGAGTGATAAATCATTTTAGCTCGCTTAGAGGGGAGCAAATGTAAAAAGTGGCTCAGATTACCCCGTTCTCCCCTACTTACTGCATATATACTCTCCAGCTATTTGGTACAGCATACACCCATTAATATGAAAATGGCTTTTCAGAATAAGGAAACTGGGAATCTGAAGACCGATTTCAAAGAGAATAAGAGCTTAACAAGCTGAATACCAATTCTACTAACTTCATTCGGGCTTAGCAGTGGCTCTTTTCATATGGCTGTGATTATGTCCATTCATAGTCAGAACAAAGCTTAGGCGGCTAATAAAACATTACGATTAGCCAATACAAGATTATTCTGCTTACACAGAGCTGCTTTTGGAATTCAAATCAAGGAAATGTCATTTGGATTAATTCCCTTGGCCATTTCCACAGCATACACCGCCCTGTTTTAATAATGAAATACGCTGTAAAACACTTATCTCCTTTTTTCTGTGGCTGTATCAGGTTTGGCTTCTATTGGTTATATGTTGATATTTGATACTGATATGTATTAATCAGCGAAGGGTCTGTTTGAATTCCAGTATGTTGCTTTAATTAAAAAGAAGCAAAATTGTTTTTGTTACCTCCTATCATACCCAGCGTAATTTCTTGAGTGCACACCAATAGCTTCTTTTTTTGAAAACATTTGTGATCGGGTATGACATTTATCAGTTCACTGTAAATCTGCGAGTCAGTCAGATTTAAACATTGTGTGTCTTGATGTACTGAAGCTATTACTATCTCATAGGCTCTGTCTATGCGATCACCCAACACAAAACAACACACACTTCTTTGAATGCTTGCAAAGTAAACAGTAAAATGTGCACCCGAAACTCATTCAGATCCAAAGAGAAACTGCTCGCTGTTGATCCAGAGGAGGCGCTTTCAACTCACAATGGAACTGTTGAATATTTGATAGCCAACACAGTTTTCTGCAGAATAGAGGCACTAATGAGAACAATTGAAATCAAAGCCTTCCAACAGATGACAAACAATAAAGGGCTTTTTTCTGCATAAAACCCTAGAGTGGCTTCAGCAGCATCAGCGAGGGAACAGAGACAAGCCTGTCCTCAAATAGTATTCACTTTGTTCAGTCATGGTCTTCATACTTTCTACTAGGAACGCTTTATACAATATTATGCATTCTATTCAAATAGCTGAAATAGATATTGTTTGGAAATTTAAACCAGGAGAGATTCACATTTTTGAAATGTTAATTAGTGTTTATGGAACATAAGCATTTGACAACAGATCACAATCGTGATGATATAACTTCAAACATATCTGTAAAGTTTACAAGATTTCTAAATATTTTGACTCTTGAGATACATTATAAACTGGTTGTGCATTCTGTGTCTTGCCTAAACTCCACTCTCAAGACTTGAAATTCTTAGAAATAGTTTGAGAAAGAAACACACACTTATTCATCAAGATTGCACAGTGTTGTCATAAAAAGAAGCAGGTGGTACATTGAGATGGAAATATCATGTCGAAAACTAAAAATGTCGGCTGTGGATATCTACCAATTTATTTTTTATTACAGTTTTTATGGATGCAGGAAACCTCAGTTGACGGGGATGTTTTCCTTTTGAAATTGTCTTCTAAATTTGATGGAATATTGAGTGGGACTTATGAAAAAAGGCTCCGTATTGATTTTTGTAACGGAAATGGTAAAGGTTAAACCTGACCAACCTGACTGAATATTTCCACGCATGTCACAAGGTCCATTGATAAATGTTATATGAAAAATTCAAAAGACATAACACGTCTGTGCTGGTAAAGAGGGGGAAAATCAAAATACTATGAGGAGCATCTATCGTCTGAAGTGTAAATGGCAGGTATCATGGCTGGGTTTCCTGTTATGGAAGCCATTACTGATTTGCTTTCAGTTCCTGGCAGCCATCCTCCACAGAGACATTTAAATAAATGCACATATGCTTCCCGCCTCTAGACACACCGCACGTGGCTTATTTACTCCGATCACCAATATTCTTTCCCAGACAGGTACTGTATACATAATGAGTCTGTGCTGTGTTAGATGAAAGTATTTTGCGAGTGTGTGGGCTTCAGGGAGATATGAAATGAAAGTATTGAATGCCAGATATTTGATTGAGCGAAGGCTTAAGGGAATACTTATTCCTTTCTTTTTTATATATAAAGAAAAAAATAATAAACAGTGGCACACTGGTGCAATCACTTGTCTTTACTTACTTTGATATCCTATGGGTGAAAGGGTACTTGGCATAGTTTCTTTTTTATTTGCCCACAGAATATTTGGACAACACTGCCTCTTAACCTATTTGTCCATAGCACCATCGTTCATAAAACCATGTCATAGAAAATCAAGAATTTAAGCAGTCTTATTGGGGTGTGTACAATAATTCCAGACTGAAGTTAAGCTCTGGAAATAACATAGGTTTAAAATTAATTCTCGAAACCACTGTATTGTAAGATAACAATAAACATACATACATGCACAGACATTTATGACATGCATCGGCAAACCCAACGATACAGTCCTCCTTTGAAATAATTCAATTTTTCTTTCTAAATAATACAAATCGCTGCAGAAATGTGCTGGGGCAGGAGGGGGAGAGCAGCGTTGAAGATGTGGGCGTTGAGCAATGATGAATTCTGAATGAAACCTCTGAGAGATGGCATCATGATGCAGAGGTCGAATCTCTAACGAGAAGGATTTTCATCATACGTCTACAGCAGAAATGAAAGAATGTAGTTTGAAGGGATGGGACAAAACTGTATGAATGTACAACCACGTCTTCTGCCACCACAGACCATTGCAGTTAGCGGAAAAGCAATCATTAAGTAACTCCACAAGTGTCTAAACAGGAAAAGTCTGCACACTTCATAACATGTCATGATTTTTTTTCTTTGAATTGTCTTTATGAAAAAATAAAATATTAGTTCACTACATGAATCTTGGTTTCTGCTGCAATTATACAACCATGCAGCAATCTGGCTTGGTGTTGGCACAGTCTCTGACATGTCATGCCGTCCCAGAGGTGAATATGTAGGTTAAGTGGTCACCCAGGAGATCTAACCACAGGAGAACAGAGTGCTTTGGAGGTTAACGTCTCAAGGTTGTGTCCCCTCTATGGACAGCCTGTGAAGATGCATATTTGCAAAGTAAACCATTGTACACATTTGATTTGTCTACATGCATCTTTGTGTTAATCTGGCTTCTATATGTGATGTGGGCATGACTCGTTCTTTACAGTGAACCAATCACTGCTGATTTAAGGTATAACAGATATGAAGCAGCAAGGACAAAAATCAATGGTGAGGTATAGCTGTCATCTTTGCTAATGTGTGAAAGAGTGATAGTAGGATGTACTGTATGTAGTTTGTCAGTAGGTGAGTAGTACAGAGCAGTAAATGGGGGATGGACTGCAGCATGGCTCAGGGGGATACTATGAGATGCAGAAGTGCTTACCATGTTCCCATGTATTCTGAAAGATCCCTTTTCTTTGCAAGCATATAATATGCTTAAAGTGAAAAGTCAAAGTCAGATTTATTTATATAGCACATTTAAAAAAACAACATTAGTTGACCAAAGTGCTGAAAAAAATACAATACTAGACAAATAGGCCTAAGATACACAGCAACAAAAACAACAACAACAACAACAAAGAAGCTCAATTTGTGTTAAAAGCTAAGGCGAAAAAGTTAGTCTTTAGTAGCGTTTTAAACTGGTCAATAGACTGGGCAGTTCTCAGACTCAGGGGAAGACTGTTCCAGAGATAGGGAGCAGCCACAGCAAAAGATCTGTCACCTTTTGTCTTAAGTCTGCACCTAGGGACATCCATCAGCACCTGCTGAGCTGACCGCATTGCTCTAACTGGAGCACGACTGCAGAGCAACTCTGACATATATTTAGGTGCCAGCCCATGTAAAGATTTAAAAGCAAGCAACATCATGTTGAACCGGATTCTAAAGTCCACAGTGAGCCAGTGAAGAGAGTAATAGATACGTGTATAAGTGAGGAAATTATAATCCTTTCAGAAATCCAACCTTGTTTAAGAACTATTCATGGCTGGAATAAAGTAAAAGCCATTAAATGTATTTGCACTGTATTTATTTCTCTACTTTATACGATCATGGGTAGTGGCGGAGTCCACCATCGCTGTGCTAGTTTTGAATTGGATACTTCGCTGAAGGGACTCAGGAAACGGGGCATGTATGCTATCCAGTGTTACTACTTTCATTTGTATTCCATCAATTTCAGCTGCACTGCTGCCTATAGTGTTCACTCTCTGCACCATATTACACCACATTTGAAAGAGTTCTAATGGCAATCATGGGATGGTCTTGTGTAGTCTATTTAACACCGCTGGTAAGGGCGTGGATAAAATAATCAAAATGTTGCATCATGTGCTTTAGCAAGTGGGACGAGAATCTCCTTGTTGAGGTTGTTTAAAAAAAAAAAAGAATAGTAAGCAATGGAGCGTCTTCATCTTTTTCTCTTTTCCTGCCCGCCTATCACGCTAAACGAGGGCAAACTGCGCTCAGCTGCCAAACTTTGTGCACGTGACGTGTTAGTGCCGGTATGTACTGTATATACTTAGAGCAAATTCCTTAGTGGATACTTTGCTAAGACGGGGCAGATTTCAGCCGTAACTCAAAATGTAACATAACTCAACCGTCTTAATTATCTTTGCTTACTTATAATATACTTATAATATATAAAGTACTTCCTACGTTATTACAAGTCGTATATAATAATATTATATATATATATTATATATATATTTTTTTTTAGGTGTTTTAACCTTTTTATTGATAGTTGAAGATTCAGAGATATAGTGGAAATGTGGAGTGAGAGGGGGGTGACATACAGTATAAGTCCATGGGTCTGATTCGAACCTGCAAACACCCACTTGAGCGCTCAAATTGTATATGCAGTTTTAGGTCAGGAATCATGTATATTTATAGCCATCACTCTGTCCTGCATCACATCGTCTCAAAATACAAATGGTGGTATACAATATTTCCCCACATTAATCAATTGTTTCATGTGTAAGGCAAATACTGTGGGGGATTTTCAGTGTATTGCTTGTAAAATAAAATGCATTATTTGGTGTCAGGTTGAGGCAACCACCAGCATGAGAAATTTGACAGGTGCGAGCTGACTCGCATACAAAAAAAAACGTAACTTAACTCATTGTAAGGAACGGATTGGGTTTTGTAAGTTACAATGAGATCCATGCGGTAATGTATCCAAGTATGGATTTCTCATATTTGAAAGTAAAAGAGCTTTTTTTTTAAATATACTTTATTTATGGATTTTTAGAGAACCTACACACAAAAAAGGTGAAAAAATAAACACAAAAACAAAAGACAAAATAAAACAAACAACTAACATGGTGTACTCTACTTCACAGGTTTTTGAGGACTGCCAATTACATTGTTTAAACTATAGGCCAAATGTTAAGCAGAAAAATTGAAAGTAAATTAGGTGTTGTGTGGGTGAAAGTTAAAGCTTTTAATAGTGTCGGATGAATCCCTTTGTAGCCACAGACTCTCTCATCATAACAATCATCAAGTGTTTCAACCTTTGAAGTGAACTTTCAAGATCCCATCTGCTCAGTTATTTTAGTGTCAGTCTGTAAACTGAAATATGATTCAGAAATTGCAGAAGATTGCACTACCCCACCACAACTGCACTTGGGACTTTGAGCTACTTCAAGTGTCCCTGGGCTGGCAGAGAGAGAGGAAGAGACACAAATAGAGTGTAAGTAAGAACTAGAGGTCCTTATGACTCTTTTGTCACCTCCCAAGATGTGTATTAACCTTCTCTGCCATTAATTTGTATCTCCTATACCCATAGGAAGATATGGGACTTTTCTGACAACCCATCTTTTTTCCCTTTGCACAGCTGCTGGCTCTTAAAAGGTGCTGTAAGCGGAATGGTTCTTTTAGCTAACTTCCTGTCAGTTACTGCTGTTAGCAGTCCCCTCGCTCGTCCCTACATCACCACATTAATGCACTGCGGTCTTCAAGCAGCGAGTTATCTAGCATCATCTCAGATCCATAAGTGTGATAAAAACATGATAAAAACCATCAAAACAGACATTGGGAAGGATCTTTACCTGCTCCGCCATTGTAGGTGCATAAATTCACCCATCTGTCGCTCTGGCGTGCACCGGCAGTGAGACCATGAGTGAGACAGGTGTCGGTTTGTAGCGTTCTCTCTTGTGATTGGATATTAATTTCGGGTTCCCCCGAAAAGTTTATTAGCCGATTACATGCAGAGCAGCTGACTGAGAAATCGGCTTTATGAAACGCGCACATTATGAAAGTGATCACTGTATGAATAAAGAGCGATTTAACACTCATATTTACATAAATAAACCGCTTACTTCACCTTTAACAGTTATTTTTCAATCTTCTATCAACAGTCATCACTGCATTCTTGTTGAACCTCATAGAGAATAAACAAATATATATAATATAATATAAATATAATATAATATAATATAATATAATATAATATAATATATATAATATAATATAATATAATATAATATAATATAATATAATATAATTATAATATACAGTATAATTTGCTGCCAACCAGAGTTGGTGGCATTTGTTTTTCGGTACAATAAAGGACCCTGCTTCAAGTCACATGACATCACAACTCAGATATAAAGCAAAACACCGAACACACACTGACAAAGGGCATCCAGACGACATTTCATTTTTCATCTACACAACACAAAACCAATAGCAAAACACAAACAAAAGAAATACCATGGAAAATATAATATTTTTTACAATATTTTCAGATCTATTGCATTAGGCCACATCAAAACTCCAGAAGTCCTTCGTACTTTAACAGAGAGTATTCAGTGTTCTTATAGCTGTGGGGAAAAGCTGTTTTAAGGCAGGTGGATTTTGTGACAAGTGACCTGAGACAGCTCCCAGAAAGGAGAGAGACTGTAAAAGGTGGTTTCCGGATGTGAGAGTTCTGAAATAATCTTATTTGCCTGTTGTTTAAGAGTGAATGGTTTAGTAATGATAGATACTTGTTTGATCCCAAAGGACATTCTGACATCCAGTAGCAGACGTACCACACAAATACATATATTTTAAGAAGCAGAAAAAATAGGCATAATGTTGATCTTCAATATGCCGCAATCTCTGTGTAAAAGGAGCTAGAGAATTCAATATGCAAAATAGTATTTCACGCCTTTTCCAGTAGGGGAGAACGGGGTAATCTGAGCCACTTTTTGCATTTGTCCCCCTCTAAGCGAGCTAAAATGATTCATCACTCAAATTTACACATTTCCCATTAATTCAGGATGTTTCCTAGAAATGGGCATTAGCAGAATTTTTTCAAGACAAAGGGCAGTGAAAATATGATTGTTTTAAAAAAAGTTGTCATGTGGCTCACTTTACCCCAGCTCTGGGGTAAACTGAGACATACCAGAAAAATCAAGGGGGTAAATTAAACCAGCCGGGTGTAAACTGATCCACTTACTTTTTCCACTCTGAAACTACCATAACAACACATATTGTAACAGTTAGAATCCTGAAAGCTAGCCACACATTTCAGAACTAATGTTGGACTAGTAAAAGAATGATGGGGTTTGGTCAATTAAGCAAAGCAAATTTGAAACACTTGAAAGTAACTCTGAACAAAATCAAATACAACATATTATAATTCAAAAGGTTTTAATAAGATTCAAATGAAAGATAGAACCAGTTAGATTAGAACACAGTCTGGGGGTCAGAACACAGGACCCTTAGAGCCAGCTTGTGTCTGGGGGTCAAAGCATAGGAAAATCAGAACCAGCGAGAACAGCCTGGGACTCAGAACACAGGAGAAGACCCAACTGGATTGTAACATCAGTCTGTCATACTCTACAACTAGGCCTACTCTACATTCCAGCCCTGAAGGTTACAGGGAAAGATGAGAAGGTGCTCTTTCCATGTGGTTGCCCCAGGTCGTCTTCCTGGTGTATTTCCTTGGCATGATGGCTTTTCTACAATGTGTATGACATTAAAATAAAACATATGTTATGTATATGGCTGTCAAGCGATTAAAAAAATGTATCTAATTAATTACAGGCTCTGTGATTAATTAATCTAAATTAATCGCACACTTATATGACACTTTTATGCCTGTTTATAAACAACTTTAGGCCTATAGGCTACCGTTCGTCTCTCTCTCTCTCTCTCTCTCTCTCTCTCTCTCTCTCTCTCTCTCTCCGTCTCTCGTAACTTCTGTCTCCTCCCCTCAGCCAGGCTTCTACATTAAATATATTAAGGAACTACTAGCGCCGAAAGAAAAAAAACATAAAAAAACAAGCAGGCTAAATGACGCACACACATATAAAAGCAAGAGGCAAGATCAAGGCGCCATGTTATGATGAAATAAAAGAGTAAAAGTATGTCCCAATAGTGTGCCTACTGCGATTCGGAACGCAGGGACGTTGTGGTACCACATGCTGACGTGTCCTCAAATTGTCCCAGTGTAACAGGAGCTTCCTAGTTAGGGAGCATCCCTCTGCATTTACACATTCTTCGAGAATACTGTAAGGGTTCTGGAACATTCAGATAAGGATTCTAATTTTGCGAGCCAGTGCACTTTGTGTCGACCACTAATGGCTAATGGAGTAAATAATTATAAAACTACCCTGCGATAAATCTGATTAGTTTCTCTCTCGCTCTCTCTTTTCTCCCACTGCACTAAAGTGGAGGCCAAGGGAGTATAGACCTGTTGTGCTATAATTATACAAACTCCATCTTAATGCTAATCCTTAGAGTATTTTAAATAATCATCATTGTCACTAGGAGCAAAAGTAATGCATGTGTTTGCAAACCAGAGTACCGGTAGTCTGTGGTCTATGCAAAGACCATTGGAATGTTTGAAGTAAAACTAAAGCTAATTAAAAACCTTTGGTGCCTTTTGCATAACTTGGACATCAATTTTCTCAGCTTACTTGAAAGTGTCAATTTCATCGAGTGGAAATATTTAATGATCTTACATGTTGCCATTCGTTCATCTGGTGAAGGTATTACATATTGAACATTAATAAACTGCGAAAATAGAAAATAAAAAGTAGTATTCCGCTTCTGAGTCTGCTGTCCACTGAGCACCGTTTGAAATCGGTGTGTGAAATGTGTACTATCTATCCAGGAAAACTGATACGCCTGACAAGAACATCAAACAGTTAAGGTATAACTATTGTGACAAATTACATTCAAAAAATACTCTATACCAAAATAATATTTAGAGTCTCTTCTCGTAGGCCCCTTGCTGCAGACGTTGGAGGATTGCATCCATTTGTCGTCATCATTTACAGCCAGAACAAACATCGTATAAACCCTTTCCTCTTCACTGCCAAACTGGGGCCACAGGGGGTTGACTGCAGCCTCTGAAATGTGGAGGAAGTACAGGTATTGAACTGCTTCTGGGAGGCTCAGAAAGAGATGCGAGTCATCAGTCTCGGCTCAGTGGCCAAGCTGCCCGCAGTCAGACCTGGATCACTTTGCCTCCATCAGCAGGATGTTAAGAGTCAGAACCCTAGGTGGTCTGCAAAGTGTGGCCTGAACAGAGGGGGAGCAGTGCAGTTTAACAGTGCGTGGTATGGGGTGAAATTTGCAGTTTCCTCTGGGGGTATTTCTATCCAGATATGTCTGGATGGGTTGGAATAAAAACCAGGCTGGCGTGGACTTCTTCCTTCACATGAAACTTTATCTGCTTTCAGTAATAGATACGCTGTTTTACTTAATAAGTTTTACTTAACAATTATAGAAAACATAATTATGATAACGCACTGATTTCTGTGATAAAGTACTTGAATATAAACTTTTATTTATAGATTTAGTTTAGTGATGGAACTGGAGAAACACAAGTATTTACAGTGATTAACATAGAACATTTTGATATTGTTTTACTTGAAAGTCAACATAGCTGAAGAATAGTCATTAATAAAAAAGGTAATAAACTGTAAAAAGTAAGAACTGTGGACAAGCCATTACATGCAAATACCAAATATATTTGACATATTAATCTAGACATGCTCCGGTGGCTCTACAGTATAGCAGGTACATCTGCAACAGAAATGGCTATTCCTCAATGATTAGCAGAGAGTGTCATCCCATGCGAGAAGAATGACAGTATTCGTTTTTCCAGCAACTGCCCCAAAAGGACATATTAGAAATAAATTCAACAGTTAGGAGGTTGGGCGGATGGACAGGTAAAAAGAAAATTACAAATTGGTTGAGCTAACAAATGAGTTAAACAAATACTGACAATTTGAAAATACAGAGTGCTTGGTGATGCTACCCAATAAATGCTATGTGAACTGTTAGATATCTCTGTTCTGATTGAAACCATGCACAGTACTAGGCTTATCTTAACGATGTTCACTTGGAAAGCAATACTTCCTAAAATATGAATACATTATAGTTATTAGCTGATCTAATACCACTGATCCTATACCTTCCCCCTTATTTTTGCTTGACTATCCTAGTTGAGGGTCTACAGCTGGAGTGCACACACCCCACCTACCAACAGATTTCTCATCAAAGTACCAAACAGAACGGATCGACTCAACTAACAGGAGTCAAGTGGAGTCTATATTTCAAAGTGGAAACAGTGTTGTAGCTGAGGCAATTACAAACAAGCTTTTTTCCCACTGAAGGACTGCCAATGAGTTACGCCTCTGTCAGCATCTTTCTTCAGGGCTTTACTGTTGAAGCAATGCAACACTTAACAGTCCGATTTACCTTATTATGGTAATAAACAAAGTTTGTCTACCTGTCTCGGGAGGGGGGGAGATAAGAAAGAAACTATTGTCGTATTTTTCCTGTGAAATCAAGGAGGCATCACACGGAAGGATCAGAGACGTCTTGAAGTGCGGGAACAATGGAGTCTTCAAAGAACACTTGCTAGAGGAGAAACACTGCAGCCTCACGTGCACAAGCCCTCAAGCAGAGGAATAAAACAAACCAGCAGAGAGGGATTATTAATTCACTGTGGTGGATTGCCAGTGTGCATCTCTTTTTAGTGTGGCCCGGCATGTACCACCAACCTTCAGCTCAAAAGTGCCAAACAAACTAGCAAACAAAAGTAAACTTGTTTGGCCTTCTTGGGGCACTGAGCAACACACAGAATACGTGAAGAACCTCACCTGAAAACATGAAGTCAGTGTGAAATGCAGATCTTTGGCAAGTGGGAAATCTAGAAATTGAAGTAAAATTTATATCAGTAAAGAATATGCTTCAGTATGATGAACTGTCAGCCAATGATGCACCTTACAAATGGAATAATGTTACCATTGAGGATGTGAAAAAAGAGAAAATAAATGTGTTAATTGTCTGAAAAATGTTTAGCAGAAATATTCAGCAACTATCTATATAGTTGAGTCTATATGTTTTTCTTTTCATTGTAAAGATTTTCCTTTTTTCTCTTTCTGATGTGTTTTCTTCATACCTGATATTTTCTTGATTTTGGAGAAAACAGGGCATCAGTGCAGTATGTTGAACCCTGTTCAGTAAATTACTCAAACAATATGAGTTTAAAAAGAAAATGTTATGTTGAGCACAATGAAGCATTGTTTGCATAATGACACTGACTTGGCTCGGTACAGCTGGTGGAAATCATCATACTTTACTCGAGATTTTCCATACCAAAAAAAATCACAAGAGTTCAAAAGGTTGTTGTTCAACTAAACAAATATGCACACACACACACACACACACACACACACACACACACACACACACACACACACACACACACACACACACACACACACACACACCACACACACCCACTCACTTATGGATTATTTCTTGTTTGTAGTCAGCTGTTATTGTTCATGCATTTCTGTTACTCGAATCGAAATGCTAAACAACATAAAATAAAGTATAATTAGTTAACCTTTATAATAATGTTCATTTATAAGTGATTCAGATAATGATTCACACATAATTTACAAAACCGTAATATATATTTCTAGATGATTAATAAGTGCGATGTTAATATATCACAAATGTCATATATGTCATGTACGTCATCAATAAATCTTTTAGTTATTCATGAAATGCTCATTAACAAATCATTGGTAAGTTATTAATAAGTCATTTACAAACGTTTCTGCATCCCCCTTGAAAAAGTTCAGAGTTGTATTGATCTACAGGGTGATTGGCTATTGTGGAGTAGCAGTAATAGTTGCGTGATGCAGATGATAAAAGGAACATAAATTAGACAAACATTTGTGTATAACATAAATCGAACAGCCAATCTGAAATAAATAAACCGGTAATGTGATAAAGGAAAACAAATGAAAACTAATTAATTAACACACAAACATAGTTGAATCTGCTTGATCGAATCTTCCCGATAGTCAACTATTCGTCAAATCAAGTTTTTTTTTGTCATCCTGATTTTATTATTATTTGAACACTTTTGTCCTAAACCACACAGAGGGATTAAAAAACCCAATTATAGTTTGTCTTCAAGAGTTGGCATAATAATGTATTTCTACCTTAGTCATTGACTCACACTAAGGTGATTGTCTAAAAGCTTGATTTGGTTTCAAATTTGTATTACAGTAACAGTATAATGGCTGATAATACAATTTTTAAACCCACTCAAGCTTTAAATCAATCTCACAAGTGTAAAAGTGTAAGCCAATGACTAAGGCAGACATACATTTGTGAGCCAACTCAAGAAGACAAACTATAATCGGGTCTTTCAGCCCCGTTGCGCAGTTTAGGAAAAACATATGCCAAAGTAGCAAATAAGAATACGGATCAATAAGCAGGAAAAAAATAGCATGATTTGACAATTAGGTGACTATTGGCAAGATTTGACAATCAGAATCAACAATGTAAATTTATTTGTAGATTACTTATTAATAATTTACCAATGATTTGTGATAACAAAACATTTGTGATATGTTAATATACATAGCAATTGTTAATCATCTACAAATGTATATTGCTATTTTGCTAATCAGTAGTTCATCATTATCTTATGACTTATGAATCACTTATAGAGGAACATTATTTAAAGTGTTACCGGATTTCTCAATCTTTTTCCTTTCACCCTATTTTTAGGTACCATCTGCTGTGTGCTCTCTGGGCCCCTCGAAGTAGCAGGGAGGGGCTTAGGTGGAGCTTAGACCTGAGTCTTCTGTTTTCAAAACAATACCAACAGATGTTACAATGTAAAATACAGCCAGAGAAAGGAATGTGCAGATACACCCAGCACCGCATATTATAGTGGGGCAGAAGAGATCAGAGAGGGATTATTTTTGTGTGACTCTAAAATTTATATTTATTGTCTGCCTTTAACATAACAATTAATCACATCTACTAATAGGTTTTACTGATTTGTAAATCATTAGTTCATAATTATCTAATGACTTATATATGACTTGTGAATCACTTATGAACATTATTATCAAGTGTTACCGGATTTCTCGACCTTTTTCCTTTCACACTATTTTTAGATCC
This sequence comes from Ammodytes dubius, assembly GCA_026122265.1. Classification (NCBI taxonomy): domain Eukaryota; kingdom Metazoa; phylum Chordata; class Actinopteri; order Uranoscopiformes; family Ammodytidae; genus Ammodytes; species Ammodytes dubius. Next base: position 21,892,648 of record CM047521.1, on the reverse strand, counting down.
CTTCATTTTATTATTGCGCCGACGGTTCTAGATAAGTCAAATGTTTGAGATGAGTACACTTGATCCAGCGTACTTAAGGAGCAAGAGTTAAATATGGAACAGGCCAAATATGGTCTGGATAACACCACATTGGGTGTTATCCAGAGATGTTATCCACACCACTATGGTGTGGTTAAATTCGACCTCTGTTTGTAGGAATGTGGAACAGATTTAATTTATATTTATACAACTCCAAATTGCTCATATCCCAGTGGCCCTTAAAGGAGAAGTAAGTGATATGGTACTTTTAGCTAACTTCCTGTCAGTGACTGCAGTTAGCAGTCCCCTATAGACTGTCCCTATGACTAGGAATAGGCAACTTCACCTGCTCTGCCATTGTAGTCGACTCGTTCAAGGGCACAGAGACCCGTCTTTATAATGCTCCTGATTGGATTGGAAAAAAACTAGCGGGATGGTCAACATTTTATCCGGCAGTTACTGCAAAGCTGAATGAATGGGACACCTGTGTAATGAACTGTGCATACTGTTTAAGTGATTGCTGTATGAATATAGAGTGATGTAACTTATAACGTATATTAACACAAATATATTGATTACTTCTCCTTTAACACTGTTTTTACAAAAACATATTTTTCAGCTGCAATTTTCAGTTGTCCGTATGATGCACAGAATAGAAGAAACATACTTTTATTTTCATCAAAACAGATATCTACACTAATACATTCTGGGAAACAATTCACTTGGGCTTTACGAGCGTGACCACAACACCAGGTGTCTCTACAGCAGTCTATTTTCCGCCTTTCTACTGCATAACTGTAACTTTTTTTTACATCCAGATGTTAGTCTTTTGGTTGCAAGGCAGCTTAAGTTCAAGATCTTTATAATTATTCAATATTTTGGGCAGTTGTGTATATTGTGAATGTTTCCTGACTTTGACTGTCCAATAGTAATGATTCTATCAAGGTTGTTCTCTAGATCAGCTCAGGATAAAGCCACAGGGGAAGTCATAAGCTCTACCCACATTAAGCCAAAACTCTCACTTCCCAGCTGCCAACATGAACAGTTGGATTGATGTGCCCACAAGAGTGGATACCCTGAATAGTGTGGAAGATAACAGATGAAGATTCCATATCCACTTTATTATAAGGATGAGAACGAAGTGTAACTTGAATGAACAAGAATGAAGGGGACTTATCTAAGATTCCAACACAGAACACTGAAGTGAAGGGGAAGGCATGCAGTGGTTTCAGTGGTAATCAGAGAACTTGAGACCGCTTCCCCCTAACCTGAAGGTCATCCAGTAGATATACAGTATATACTGTATAAAATATATACATGTGTGTTTGTATATATATATATATAGATATATATATATATCTATATATATATATATATATATATACATACATGTGTGTATATATACACATACACACACACACACACACACACACACACACACACACACACACACACACACACACACACACACACCACACACACACACACACACAACACACACACACACACACACACACACACAACCACACAGGTATATACTGTATATAAACACTGTACAATTTAAGAAGTTGACCTTACTTCTAAGAAAAATCTAGGAAACAGATTGCCTTGAAAAGTTAAGTAAATATAACTATTAGTGTTACTTTTGTTTACTTTATATCCTTTTGTTAAGTTTACTTAAGTTAGGTTATATTAACTTGGAAATGGCAAGTGCAGATCACTTGTTCTTTCTGGCTACTTAATTGAACCAAGTCAGTCTGACTTAAATGAACAGCTGTGTTTACTCAGTAGAATTAAGGAAATGGATTGCTTTGGATAAATAAATAAAGAATGGTTAGCTCACACATAATTCTTTATTTTAACAAAATGCATAATGAACATCTAAAGCCATATCCCTTGTTCAACCTTCAGCCAATATACTGTAACAAGTGGCATGAACTAACAGACAAAGGCTGCTCTCAATTTGTACCCTTTTATTGTTACAGATGTTAGAGATCTATTGAAACAGATAAATGCAATGAAACAGAGCTGTGGCAATGAAATGGAACATCCCCTTTACTCACGGTGCAAACAGCAACATAGCAAACATGTAGTCCAGTACAAGGCATTGTGCGAAAGGGGGCTTTACTATAATACATATTGTACTGTGATAAACACAACATAACACTGTTAACATTGTGCTATATTGAGCCATTAACAACTTGTCTGTAGTGCATTATTTTCTTCTTTCTAACAAAGTATGTAATAGGCATTCAAAAATGCACTTAATGGATTTGACAAGAGCTCTTTTCATGTGAAAGGCATGGCTGCTTTAGTTAGCTCCCTCGCTACTGTTAGCTAATATTAACATTATATTTAATTTAAGTTAGCATAGATATTACCTTTTACAGTGTAGTTATACTGTTATTGTTATAAATGTTGTAAATAGAAAACAAAAGCAAAAAGTAGTCGGTGAAAACACGGGAGACAAATACTTATCAAGAACACTCCACACATGTAGCATGGATTATACTGCTGGAATGTTTTGAGAACTTTCAATTAATGTTTTGATATATTTAGACAATGTTATCTCTGGAATCCATTGCAGCTGCCATGAATCCTAGTTGACAATAGCTGTCATCGTCCTTAACAAAGGAGCGAGATTGAAATGGTGCAAAGTCAATATTAAAGCCTACAGGTGGTGGTTATAGTTTAGCAGAGTTTTGTGACATCATGTCAGGTAATGCTGTGATGCCCTAAAATGTTATTGATGTTTGGAGTATGCTCACTAGTTTCCCATAGCATCAGATTTCCAAATAAGAGTGATTTTTTGACATTTGGTTAATGTGTATTTTCTTTTTTGTTGGATAGAATCATTACTGTTGGACAGCAACATTAAGTCTAAATGACTTACATATACACAACTACCGAAATAATTTCATAATTATAAAGATGTTGAACTTAAGCTGCCTTGTAACCAAAGTTATTCAGAAGAAGAAAATAGAGTTGAAAGCTATAGAAATGCCTGGGATTGTTGTCACACTATAAAGCACAAGTGAATTGTGTGCCGGAATGTAGATATCTGTTTTGACGAAAATAAAAGCATTTTTGTTCTATTCTGTGCACCAGCCAGACAATTGAAAAGTGCAGCTGAAAAATAATTGTATGTTAACAAAGTGTTATACACGCCCACGGCTACTGGGATATGGGCAATTTGGAGAAGTATATATATATTAAATCTGTTCTACAATTATAAATCATGTTTAAAAAATATATGTAAAATGTATATATATATATATATAAATATATATTATATATATATATATATATATATAATATATACTTGCTTTCATTTAATGGAAAGCAGGACATGGAACTTCAAGACTGAGACCTGAAATGTAAGAGTTAAATTCGAACAACACTTCATTAAAGACATGTCGAATGATAATGTAATCCACACCACAGTTGGCCTTTGGTTCCATATTTAACTCTTGCTGCATAAGCATACAGGATTAGATAAAAGGAGTCAAAGAGGATAGAGCATTGTGTGGACCGGAGGAGACAACAGCTTGGGGTAAGTGTGTGTTTCATCTGCTCTGGAGCTTTTCAAAGTAATCATTGTTTGAGAAATGTGTTTAAAATAACAAGTAATTATTATATATATTGAACACATATTGCCAAACTTTAAACAATAGCTGAAAATATGGATTATGTTTTATGTTTTTAACAGGATTGAGGATTATAAAAGACATTTCACGGAGAGAGGGTCAGGTATGAACCTCTTTTAACTGTCTTGAATGTGTATATACTTTGTGTGAAACATAACATTTACTTGTTATTTGTCTGGTTATTGTTCATCTTACTACTATCAACTCAGTATAGAAAACATTTGGAATGGGCATATGTGAAGTCTTTGGGATGAGGCAGGAACATCATTTAAATAGATAGTAGATAGATATAGATAGATAATGATAGATAGATAGATAGATAGATAGATGTAGATAGATAGATAGATAATAGATAGATAGATAGATAGATAGATAGATAGATAGATAGATAGATAGATAGATAGAAAAGATAGTAGTAGATAGATAGATAGATATAGATAGATTTTTGTTTGTTTGTTGATGTCTATTTTTCAGTTTACAGTTCTTTTCGATTGCTAAACCACAGTGTGCACAACTGGAGTGTCATGTGCAAAACTTTAACTACAGTCTGCACTATCACAGTCTGTCACTGGAGCTGAACAGTTCACTTCACCTGCAAAATAGGCTCAGTGCAGCAAACACTATGAACAATCCTCATTAAGACAACACACACTGTTGCTCAGAACACACTCAGAGTATAAACACTAGCATCAAACCCCAATACTCAAATTACAAACGATTAATCGCTACAGTTTGAATAATTTTAGTTAATTCACACAAATAATGTAATATTTTCTTTGAGGGAAGGGTGAAATTCTTTCACAGGAAATTGTTTATTTTATAACACAACAGTTTTTTTTAGGCAAACAAAAATAAATGACGATCAGAAGTTTGCTTCAATAGATACATACTTTTATTTGATATTTTATTGATAACATTTCCAAATGTAATATTTATCTGTGTAAATATTCTATAATTGTAATACAGAAATCTATTCCTGTAATGTAGTCATCGACTGTAAGGATGCAACTCTCACCTGTTCCTTTGCTGGAAAATTCGTATTACAGTTGCAATTTTAAATCTTTGCAGATTGGGTTGCACAATCAACCCTGCCTCTCTCAATGAGAGACCTTGATTCACAACAGAGTCTATCAGTGTAGCCCTTAATGTATTTCATCAGAAATTACAACTCTATGTCTTATAGGTCTTCCTCCAAGCATCCACAATCTCACTGCCACTCTTTTCCCTCCACCAACCTGTCTTCCTTGGTCCATTTCCAAAAAGAAGTATTTTGAGCTTTCCCTATACTGTATGTTCGCTAACAACTCTAAAACAAGACACCTTCTTAGGGTTTCACTTGAAATTTAAATCTGCAGTGTTTGAAATGAACCAGGCTGAAATCCATTTTGTTTTGAATGTTTGGTAACAGTTGTGACAGCAGTGTGTTAGCATTTGAACAACGTGCTGGAAATCCACAGTGTTGTGCAGGTAGTGGTAATAGCCATGAGATAAGTATGTAGAGTTTTGAAAGTTGTGTTTAAGCACTGAAAAACGAGCTAGAATTTGGTCCACAAGAGCTGCTGCTGTGCAAAGTGTTATAAGGGTTTTGCAAATGTCGCTCCAGTTGTGCACAATGTGGTTTAGCGATCGAAAAAAAACTGTAACTTAGTTATTTTAGTTTTGATGTGACTTGAAGTTAGTAATTTAAAAATAAATGATTAAGAATAATCTAATTTGCAATTATCTTACAGAAGTAACGTGTCACCATGAGTACCGACGCTGAGATGGCCGCTTACGGCAAAGCTGCCTTGTATCTCCGTAAGCCAGAGAGGGAGAGAATTGAAGCTCAAGCCTCGCCATTTGACGCCAAGACCGCCTGCTATGTGGAAGATGTTAAGGAGTTGTACTTGAAAGGGACAATAATCAAGAAGGATGGTGACAAAGTCACTGTCAAAGTCTTGGACACTAAGGAGGTTGGTATCATAAAGTAAAAGTAATCTAGGAATGTTTTATGATCAGTTCTCATTGTGACAAATGTCTTGTTCCAGGAGAAGACAGTCAAAGAAGCACAGGTCACTCCAATGAACCCTCCGAAGTATGACAAAATTGAGGACATGGCCATGATGACCCATCTCAATGAAGCCTCTGTGCTGTATAACCTCAAAGAGCGTTATGCAGCATGGATGATCTACGTAAGACAATCTGCCTAATGAGAAAAGAGAAATGCTGAATATGCATTTGTAGGAATCGGAAAGTTAACTATTGAATCTCTTTGATTACTTTCAGACGTACTCTGGATTGTTCTGTGCCACTGTGAACCCCTACAAATGGCTCCCAGTGTACGATACTGAGGTTGTAAATGCCTATAGAGGCAAGAAGCGTGTGGAGGCTCCACCCCACATCTTCTCTGTCTCTGACAACGCTTATCAGTTCATGAATACTGGTAAATTTTAACAGTACTAATGTATAATTTACCGTTTTATCAGGTTTTACTTGCAAAAAAACATTGTTAATTCCATTTTTTATTTCTAACAGATAGGGAGAACCAGTCTGTCTTGATCACGTAAGTTTCATATTTGTTGACTTTGTTTACAATGATTAAATACTTTGAAGAAATTCTTATAAGTCTGTGTCTATCCCCAGTGGAGAATCTGGTGCTGGTAAGACTGTGAACACCAAGCGTGTCATCCAGTACTTTGCAACAATCTCAGTATCAGGCGGACAGAAGAGGGACGAGTCAAAGGTGGGAATATGTTATTGTATAACAGTAAAATTCAGTGTTATTTAAATGTGTTATCTTTCCACGAAAAAAAAATTAAGTAATTTTCTGGTATCAATTCTCTATTTAAATTACAGGGTTCACTGGAGGATCAGATTATTGCAGCCAATCCCCTGCTGGAGTCCTATGGTAATGCCAAAACTGTGAGGAATGACAACTCTTCTCGTTTTGTAAGTATGGAGGGATTTCTATACATTGGATAAGTCTTGTTACAAATTCCCAATGTGAGGGAATTTTAAACATTCCTTTGTTCCAAACAGGGTAAATTCATCAGAATCCATTTTGGCACAACTGGCAAACTGGCTAGTGCTGATATTGAGACATGTAAGTAACAATCCTCAAAGAGCATACAAATATTTTTTATTAAGAGTTGGCCAGGCTGTGACGAATGAACAATGTTTGTAGATCTGCTGGAAAAGTCTAGAGTGACATTCCAGCTTCCTGCTGAAAGAGGCTATCACATCTTCTACCAGATGATGACCAACCACAAACCTGAGCTGCTTGGTAAAAAGATTGTGTATATGCACAATGTTTTTCTTCTTATTTGTTTTTTATACATCACAATGCATTGAATTTGTAACAATTATTTGATCTCCAGAGTTGGCACTCCTCACATCCAACCCCTACGACTTCCCCATGTGTAGCATGGGTCAAATCACCGTGGCTAGCATTAATGACAAAGAAGAGCTGGATGCCACTGATGTGAGTGAACTCCAATTCAAAATATTGACATTTATTATGAGCAGTAAATGCAACATCAAAACTGCTCTTTTAAATTACATTTCTAAATTGATTATTGTGTGGACTACTCCTTTGAACATAGAACGCTATTGATATCCTGGGCTTCACTCATGATGAGAAGCTGAGCATCTACAAGATGACTGGTGCTATTCTTCACCATGGTAACATGAAGTTCAAGCAGAAGCAACGTGAGGAGCAGGCTGAGCCTGATGGCACAGAGGGTGAGAATTTCATGTTAGCTCAAAGTGCATAGCTTAGAAACAACAATAAAAAAGTTCCCAGTCTCTGTCACATACTGTGTGTATTAACTGAAAATCTCTGAAATATTTTCAGATGCTGACAAGGTTGCTTACTTGCTGGGTCTGAACTCCGCTGACATGCTGAAGGCTCTTTGCTTCCCCAGAGTGAAGGTTGGAAATGAGTATGTCACCAAGGGACAGACTGTACCTCAGGTATTCAAGATATACTGTTTAAAAAAAATACATATTTACTTTAAGAAAAAGAAAATGTAATCCCTCTTTGGTTTGTAACATCAGATGCCGCGTAAATTAGCTCTACTTTTATGTTTTTGTTTATTAATAAATCAAATCAATTAAAATATGAAACTAAGGGGGCGCCCTTGGCTCAGTTGGTGGGGCGTCCCCCCCATGGGCCTCGGCCAGCAGCGGACCTGGGTTCGATTCCAGCCCGCGGTCGTCCTCTGCATGTCACTCCCCTCTCTGCCCCATTTCAACTCTGTCTCTACACTATCAATAAAGCATAAAAAATGCCAAAAAATATCTTAAAAAAAAAATATATATACCGTATATATATTATATATATGATACTATTTTCAATGATTCTTTCGTTTCATTTATCTCATTGGAAGTAGTTCAGAAATACCAGGAATCCACCATTTTACAGAATAGCTGACTGACTTAAATCATATATTTTCTTTGTTTTTTCTTCAGGTGATGAACTCAGTGCCTGCCCTGGCCAAGTCTATCTATGAGAAGATGTTCTTGTGGATGGTCGTTCGTATCAATCAGCAGCTGGACACTAAACAAGCAAGACAGTACTACATTGGTGTGCTGGATATTGCTGGCTTTGAAATCTTTGATGTAAGATTAATTTTCAAAAAATCAGCAGCTTAAACCTTTGATTTCCGAATAATTATTGTGGTGTGGAAGATATTATAATGATTATTTTTCACCTCACAGTTCAACACCCTGGAGCAGCTGTGCATCAACTTTACCAATGAGAAACTGCAACAGTTCTTCAACCACACCATGTTTGTACTGGAGCAAGAGGAGTACAAGAAGGAGGGTATTGTCTGGGAGTTCATTGACTTTGGCATGGACTTGGCTGCCTGTATTGAGCTGATTGAAAAGGTAATGATTCAATTTTGAAATGCAATTTCTTTGTTTTGTTGGTCTAAATGAAACAACATGTAGCACTTAATGACATACCTCTTCCTGCTTTTTTCAAGCCCATGGGCATCTTCTCCATCCTTGAAGAGGAGTGCATGTTCCCCAAGGCCTCAGATCAATCCTTCAAGAACAAGCTGTATGACCAGCATCTTGGAAAGACCAAAGCATTTGAGAAACCAAAGCCAGCCAAAGGCAAGGCCGAGGCCCACTTCTCCCTGATTCACTATGCTGGTACCGTTGACTACAATATCGCTGGCTGGCTGGACAAGAACAAGGATCCACTGAATGATTCAGTTGTCCAGCTGTACCAGAAGTCCCCAGTTAAACTGCTGGCTTCTCTGTATCCTCCTGTTGTTGAGGGTATGCAATTGACTTTAGCAAACTAAAACATACTTTAACTTTATATTTTTATAAGAGCAGCAGGTGTTCATGTAAATTGAATGTATTGTTCTAACAATACATGTCTACTTAAAATCATCAACAGAGACTGGCGGTTCAAAGAAGGGAGCCAAGAAAAAGGGTGGTTCCATGCAGACTGTGTCTTCACAGTTTAGGGTAAGGTTAACACTGTACATTCTAGTATCAAATCATAACTTTGTTTATACCAAAACTTACAATTGTTGCCTTTTTTGACATGAGTTACTATTTTGGATCTACAGGAGAACTTGGGCAAGCTGATGACTAATTTGAGGAGCACCCACCCTCACTTTGTGCGCTGCCTGATTCCCAATGAGTCAAAGACTCCAGGTACATATACAACATATTACAGATTGGTTAGTGTTTTTGGAATGTATTACTTTACTTTGTGGTGCTCCAAAAAGGAGTTAGTATTCAAAGATGTAATTAAGAAATGTCATTTGTATAGGATTGATGGAGAACTTCCTGGTTATCCACCAGCTCAGGTGTAACGGTGTGCTGGAGGGTATCAGAATCTGCAGAAAAGGTTTCCCAAGCAGAATCCTCTATGCTGACTTTAAGCAGAGGTAACAAGTGTAACTTTTAACAGACGTTTGATGTAAAGTAATTAAAAGAAAATACTCTCACTGACCATTAACTCTTAAAAGGTACAAGGTGCTGAATGCCAGTGTCATCCCTGAGGGCCAGTTCATTGATAACAAGAAGGCTTCAGAGAAGCTGCTTGGGTCTATTGATGTTCCTGTTGAGGAGTACAGATTCGGACACACCAAGGTAAGAACCTTGCTTTCCTTATGTTACTTGCTTGAGTTGGTATGGAAGCCCTTGAATGATGTAGGGCACGTGCAAATCTGTTTCTTTGTTTTAAAGGGTGTAATGTATTCATATGTACCTCATCCTATATTAATTTTATCTTATTTCATCATTCAGGTGTTTTTCAAGGCTGGTCTGCTGGGTCTCCTTGAGGAGATGAGAGATGAAAAGCTATCAATTCTGGTCACAATGACTCAGGCTCTGGCTCGTGGTTATGTCATGAGAAAGGAATTTGCGAAGATGATGGAGAGGAGGCATGTTAAAAACAATCAATTACTGAATAATGGTACGGAAATCACAAACAACACTTCCATAACAGCAACTTCTTCTCCACAGGGAAGCTGTCTATACAATCCAGTACAACATCCGCTCATTCATGAATGTGAAACACTGGCCATGGATGAAGGTCTACTACAAGATCAAACCTCTGCTGCAGTCTGCTGAAACTGAAAAGGAGCTTGCTAGCATGAAGGAGAACTATGAAAAAATGAAAATAGACCTGGCTACTGCCTTAGCCAAGAAGAAGGAACTGGAGGAGAAGATGGTGTCCCTCTTGCAAGAGAAGAATGATTTGCAGCTGCAAGTAGCATCTGTAAGTAGACATCAAACGACTCTAACTTCTTTAGGTTTTTCAGAATTTATTGTTAACCTGTAGTTTCATTAAATGAATTAGGAAGGAGAGAATCTGTCAGATGCTGAGGAAAGATGTGAAGGACTTATCAAGAGTAAGATTCAGATGGAGGCCAAACTCAAAGAGACATCTGAGAGACTGGAAGATGAAGAGGAAATGAATGGCGAGCTCACTGCCAAGAAGAGAAAGCTGGAGGATGAATGCTCTGAGCTCAAGAAGGATATTGATGACCTGGAGCTTACTTTGGCTAAAGTGGAGAAGGAGAAACATGCCACTGAGAACAAGGTTTGAAAATATGAATATTATCTAGCATTATCTGTCTAGTAACATAAGAGTATTACTGTTTAACATATTTCTGAAAAATATAGGTGAAGAACCTGACCGAGGAGATGGCCTCTCAGGATGAGAGCATTGCTAAGCTGAGTAAAGAAAAGAAAGCCCTTCAGGAGTCTCATCAGCAGACTCTTGATGACCTTCAGGCAGAGGAAGACAAAGTCAACACTCTGACCAAAGCCAAGACCAAGCTTGAACAGCAAGTGGATGATGTAAGTTTACAAATTCACTTTCGAGTGGCAAAGCAAAATTGAACATGATCATAACTTATAACTTACATGAATGTTCAGCTTGAGGGTTCTCTGGAGCAAGAGAAGAAGCTGCGTATGGACCTTGAGAGATCCAAGAGGAAGCTTGAGGGGGATCTGAAACTGGCCCAGGAAAGCATCATGGATCTTGAGAATGAAAAGCAGCAGTCTGACGAGAAAATTAAAAAGTAACTTTGTGTGTGAATTTGAACAAAGACCTGTCTTTTGAATGAGGTGTTCCACTGGTTGAACTCTTACCATGAACTCTATCTATTAATCTCACAGGAAGGACTTCGAAATCAGTCAGTACCTTAGCAAGATTGAAGATGAGCAGTCAATGGGTGCTCAGCTTCAGAAGAAGATCAAGGAGCTTCAGGTGACATATTGGCATACAAAAAACCTACTGTAAACCTCATCTATTTTGTTCTCACTGTTGCAAAAGTTCACTGATAGACAACACACCTATATTCAACAGGCCCGTATTGAGGAACTGGAGGAAGAGATTGAGGCTGAGCGTGCTGCTCGTGCCAAGGTTGAGAAGCAGAGATCTGACCTCTCCAGGGAACTTGAAGAGATCAGTGAGAGGCTTGAGGAGGCCGGTGGTGCCACTGCTGCTCAGATTGAGATGAACAAGAAGCGTGAAGCTGAATTCCAGAAGCTCCGTCGTGACCTTGAGGAGTCCACTCTGCAGCATGAAGCTACTGCTGCTGCTCTTCGCAAGAAGCAGGCTGACAGCGTTGCTGAGCTAGGAGAACAGATCGACAACCTCCAGCGTGTCAAGCAGAAGCTTGAGAAGGAAAAGAGTGAATACAAGATGGAGATTGATGACCTCTCCAGCAACATGGAGGCTGTTGCAAAAGCAAAGGTACATCTCACATTAATGTTTTTTTTATATCCAAAGTAGTATAGTGAAAAAGGTGATACATTTTCTAATTAAAAAATACTTCGTGATCTGATCTCTGTTTTCCTCTTTAGGGAAATCTTGAAAAGATGTGCCGTACTCTTGAGGACCAACTTAGCGAACTGAAGACAAAAAATGATGAAAATGTCCGTCAAATGAATGACATGAGTGGACAGAGAGCACGTCTCCTGACAGAAAATGGTATATATAAGTAATCGGTCAATAAAGTTGTGTGTATATTAAAACTAAATAAAACAAAATAATGTATCATGATATTTTTTCACAATAGGGAGTACAGCCGTCAAGTTGAAGAGAAAGAATCTCTTGTGTCCCAGCTAACCAGAGGCAAACAGGCTTTCACACAGCAGATTGAAGAGCTGAAGAGACAGATTGAAGAGGAGGTTAAGGTAAGAAAAGGTTAAGTTTATACAAATCAAATGCATGTGTGATATTTAGAAACTTTACAAACTGAAAATTATTTCTTACACCAGGCCAAGAATGCTCTTGCCCATGGACTGCAATCAGCCCGCCATGACTGTGACCTGCTGAGAGAGCAGTTTGAGGAGGAGCAGGAGGCCAAAGCTGAGCTGCAGCGTGGAATGTCAAAGGCCAACAGTGAGGTGGCTCAGTGGAGATCTAAGTATGAAACTGATGCTATCCAGCGCACTGAGGAGCTTGAGGAGTCCAAGTGAGTACAATTAAAACAATTTAATGGCTAAAACATTGTATTGTTAATCTTGTTTCTAAAAAAATACATGATTATTTGTAGTTCATTCATGCAAAATATCTGTAAGAACATTTATATATTAGTTGTTCACTAAGAGATCAAATGCACGTTTTCAAACAGGAAAAAGCTTGCCCAGCGCCTCCAGGATGCTGAGGAGCAGATTGAGGCAACAAATTCCAAGTGTGCTTCTCTGGAGAAAACCAAACAGAGGCTCCAAAGTGAGGTGGAGGACCTCATGATTGATGTGGAGAGGGCTAATGCTCTGGCTGCCAACCTAGACAAGAAGCAGAGGAACTTTGACAAGGTACCAACACACACTTTTTATGTCCAATCCATAGCACAATATACATGTTTTTATTTATCTTCATAATACCTTTTTTATAATACCATTTACTACATGCCCAACTGATCTGTATCAATGGTGTTATTCAGGTATTGGCAGAGTGGAAACAGAAGTTTGAGGAGGGTCAGGCAGAGCTTGAGGAGCTCTGAAGGAGGCTCGTTCTCTCGGCACTGAGCTGTTCAAGATGAAGAACTCCTATGAAGAATCTCTGGATCATCTGGAAACCATGAAGCGTGAAAACAAGAACCTGCAGCGTGAGTTTTACGACAAAATATTCTAATCAACACATGTATGTGTTAAAATGAAGCATCCATATTTCACATATAAAGGTTTAACAACATAGCACACATCTTTCTACAGAGGAGATCTCAGATCTGACTGAACAGATTGGTGAGACTGGCAAGACCATCCATGAGCTGGAGAAGTCCAAAAAGCAAGTGGAGTCCGAGAAGTCTGAAATCCAGACAGCTCTTGAAGAGGCTGAGGTACATTTAAGAAGAGATCTTAAAAAGAATACTCCAAATCATTGATAAATCTATTATAAACGCTGTGAAGCCGAGCTGATTCTTTAATTCTTTCTTATCATTAGGGAACTCTGGAACACGAAGAGTCTAAGATCCTTCGTGTCCAGCTGGAGCTCAACCAGATTAAGGGTGAGGTAGACAGGAAGTTGGCAGAAAAAGATGAAGAGATGGAGCAGATCAAGAGGAATAGCCAGAGGGTGATTGACTCAATGCAGAGCACACTGGATTCTGAGATCAGAAGCAGGAACGATGCCCTGAGGATCAAAAAGAAGATGGAGGGAGACCTGAATGAGATGGAGATTCAGCTTAGCCACGCAAATCGCCAGGCTTCTGAGTCCCAGAAGCAGCTTAGGAATGTCCAGGCACAGCTGAAGGTATTGTAAGACACAGAGTTGTCACACAGTGGTCACTGTTCATTTTAAATAAATGATTGCATTCATTTTGATATGTTTTCACTAGGATGCACAACTGCACCTTGATGATGCTCTCAGAGCACAGGAGGATCTCAAAGAACAAGCTGCTATGGTGGATCGTAGGAATGGTCTCATGTTAGCTGAAATTGAGGAACTTAGAGCTGCTCTGGAACAGACAGATAGAAGCCGCAAAATCGCTGAGCAGGAGCTGGTGGACGCAAGTGAGCGTGTTGGACTTCTGCACTCCCAGGTGAACACTTTTTCAACATGTCTCCACTAATTTACAAATCTAAATATTTGTCAGGCAAGTGATAACTTAACTTATTTCTAATATTTTAGAACACAAGTCTTATTAACACCAAGAAGAAGCTTGAGGCTGACCTGGTCCAGGTCCAGGGTGAAGTGGAAGACACTGTTCAGGAAGCAAGGAATGCAGAGGAGAAGGCCAAGAAGGCCATCACTGATGTAGGTTTACATTCCACGTGTTCTTAATTTTAGTTTAAAAAAAGAGAGGGGTGCTTTTTTCAGACATTTCTAATTTACATTATTTCCTCTAGGCTGCTATGATGGCTGAGGAGCTGAAGAAGGAGCAAGATACGAGCTCTCACTTGGAAAGGATGAAGAAGAACCTAGAGGTCACTGTTAAGGACCTTCAGCACCGTCTGGATGAGGCTGAGAACCTGGCCATGAAGGGTGGCAAGAAGCAGCTCCAGAAACTGGAGTCTAGAGTAAGACATTAATGTTTAGAGTGTGTACAGCTGAAGCAAGACTTTGAAAAAGTATTGATACTTTATGTCTTACTTTATGTCTATAGGTGCGTGAGCTGGAAGGAGAGGTTGAGGCTGAGCAGAGACGTGGAGGAGATGCTATTAAGGGTGTCCGCAAATATGAGAGGAGGGTGAAGGAGCTTACCTACCAGGTACAACCACATGAAGATTAAACATGTAAATCTACTACGTATTATTGAAAATTGAAACATTTAACCATGCAAATTTAATTTTTTATAACAGACTGAAGAGGACAAGAAAAACGTTACCAGGCTGCAGGATCTTGTTGACAAGTTGCAGCTTAAGGTTAAGGCCTACAAGAGGCAGTCTGAGGAGGCGGTAAGTGAAAAAATATATGTTTTCACATGTCACATACATTTTTACCACTAAAAAGTTGATGATGTGTCATATTTAACATACACAAAGAATACCTTGGATCTTTAGGATTTTCAAAAAAGTAAATCTCTTTCTTACTCCAGGAGGAGCAGGCCAATACTCATCTCTCCAAGTGCAGGAAAATCCAGCATGAGCTGGAGGAAGCTGAGGAGCGTGCTGACATTGCAGAGTCCCAGGTCAACAAACTGAGAGCAAAGACCCGTGACTCTGGCAAGGTAAATACAATTGGGTTTTGGCACAGACAAATCAATTCTAAATTAAAATGTACTTATCATGTATTTTGACTAAAAGTTATTGTCAGTTATAGTTGATCGAAATGTACCTAATCAAACCTTTTGTTATTTGTGTGTTTTAAGGGAAAGGAGGTGTCTGAGTAAACCACTCCAGCTAACGGGCTGTTTCTAATCATATAATATGATGTGAAATGAATGATACCGCAATAAAAGCATTTGATCTTAAATTGTTATTTGTGTCATTTTTATCCCATTGTGGGTAACACTTTATAACAATGTTCATTTATAAGTGATTCAAAGGTCGTTCATGAGTCATATAGAAGTCATTAGATAATGATGCACACATAATTTACAAAACAGTAATACAAATTTGTCGATGATTAATAAGTGCTATGTTAACATATCACAGATGTGTTGTTGTAAGTCATCAATAATGCTCAGTATATTAATAATAGCCTGATAATAAAAACGTGTGATATGTTAAAATAGCACTTATTAATCATCTATACATATATATTACTGTTTTATAAATCATTAGTTCATCATTACCTATGACTTATACAGTATATGAATAATGAATCACTTATAAATGAACATTATTAAGTGTTACCTATAATTATTGTGTGCTTGCTACATCTGCATGTGAACCTTCCTTCCCCTCTTCTCCATCTTCAACATTTTCACAAGATGGTTTTGAAATGTAATCAACAAAGCGAGGAAACATATGTGCTCCTACACGGCTGGATTTATACTGATGAATAATTCATAAGCTGGACCAGGCAATGCTTCCGCTTATACGAGAGGTGGGGCATTGTCGAGTGAATGCATGCTTGCAAACATACAAGCTTGTTTAAGTTACATACTGACACAGTGTTGACAGTTTTGCCGTCCTTGCATCAATTCAGAAGTCAGATAAAGTTCAACTGCAGAGAGAAGGGGAAAACCATTTCCTATCCTTTTCTTTCCAACTTCCGGACTTACACCGCAATAAACTGAAACAGACTGAGGTTTTTGCAGGTGTCACACATTACAATGCAAATGCAGAAAATTGTCTTGGGATTCAACAAATTATTTCATGAATTTGTTTTTGATTTATACGCAACAATGACAATGAAAGAAGAGCTTAACTGACACCAATAAACGTTTTTCCTCATGTAAAGTCAACATACTAAAACGATTGACTATTGGTGAATGATTTAGCCCTGTGTTTTGTTGTAAGGTGGCATTTAAGCACATGCAAAGCAGATGTGCTTTAGCCGTGTGAGAGAGGCAGAAAGGAGACTAACTAACTGACTAATCCAACAGTGAGGCTAATTGGAATCATTGATCATTGTAAGGTACCCTAATTGCAGAGGATAATAAAAAATTGATTGAGGCATTCAAGAGGGAAAACACATGAACTGCATGCCAGCGATCTGTGTGTCTGCCGAAGCACATGCGTGCATGAAACTGATGAAGTCTTAAAGAGAAGAACAAAGAACTGAACTCATTACAAATCACAAATGTCATATCAAAAGAAAAAAAGGATAGATAAATTGTCCCTATGATATCTGTGCATTACATTGTTGTAATTATGTTCAGGCAGCTAAAACTACTTGGTGAGGGCTGGGGATGAACTGTGGCTAGATAAATCATAGTCCACTTGTGCATACAGGTACCCAGTGTCCTATATCACTCTACACAGCCAATTCTTGGTTTGCAGTATCAGTACTTTCAGAATTCAGGTTCCTGTTTATTCTTTGCTGACTCTTTCTTCTCCAAAAGTATATGGTCCTTATGAAAATATTTTTTTTATAATTTAATGTTTAATATGGTTATATATTATCTACATAGTCCTTTAACTCTTGAATATATCGTCATTTATAAGCCTCAAAGATCCATTATAAGACAAGCTCTAGTTGTAATTACTATTTATTCGCAGTTTGAGGGAACCAGGGGCCTCATTTATAAAGGTGTGCGTAGAAACCTTCCCAAAACATTGCGTTCGCACAAAGCCAAGAATGTGCTGCGCAAAAAAAAAGTTGAGATTTATAAAACTGTGTGGCGCACAGTTGCACGCAATCTTCCCTTTATAATTACCCACCTGCGGTGAAATGTGCGCAGACGATCTCCACCCCGTGTCCTCCCACTTCACCTCCCAGTTTCATCCCACAATCTACCATACATGGCGAATGCTAAATAGTTCCAGAATATGATGACGCTCTTAATAAGCACGGACCTTTGACTGACATGAGGAAAAAAGGGAGGCAACCTGCCGCAAAGAAAGCGACTGGGAAGGAAGAAAGCCCGTGCCATGCGTTGCTGTAAATGCCACACAAACACACACGCGCGCTGATCACATATCATGATTGGCACAGTCATTATAGTCTTTGTCAAGATGTTTTGCCCAACTTTGTACTGTATGAAATATCACGTATTAGCTAACCTGTAGGACTATATGTAGGCCTATATAAAATGTGTTGTGAGAAGTGAAATAATGCATTAGCCTGTAGTCTATTCCAAAGCATTGTTTCCCTTCCATGAGATCAACACATTTCCAACAACGTCAGATTATAGTTTAAACTTCCAGGGTGAATTGTTATGGGAAAGAGATGCATACAATAATTTGCTAAATTAATAACATGATTTTATCTAACGAAATATATAGTTTTAATTAATATGTTTGGCCTCCCTTAACTTTGTACAAAACTACTTTTTACACACAGCCTAAAATAAAGACTATTTGCTCTCCCGCTGGCCACTCACGGACACACCTCCCGACGTATATGATATTATTAGAGTAGAACTATAAGATTCGATTTAAAAATATAACCAAAACATGTATAGACCTACTTGATAAGTAAATCAACCTACATCATTACCTACTGCATGCCATAGACAACAGTAGCCTATATTCGCAACAATAGGTACGCACATATAATTGATTACATATATTGGGTGCCATGCATTTCACAAGGATGTGTGTGTTTTTCCGATGACAGAGCTTTATTTCGTGGTGTTGCCATTGAGTGTCGCTGATTCCCCGAGTCAGCAAAACCTTGCGTGAGCTCTACGCATGGTCAAAAGTTTGCGTGGGAATACGCACACTTCTCCGCAAAGAATTCTTTTATAAATACCACCGTTTTGCCAACGCACATTTCACCGCACATTTCTGCCGTCTACGCAAGGTTTTTGTGCGTAGAAAGCTTTATAAATGAGGCCCGTGGTCTGTTTTTTTTGGTCTGCCTCACCTTCCAAAAAGCCCAGTCTGCTCTGAGTAGCCCTGAATCTAAATGCCGGTTTAAATCAGGGGCTATCTGGGGGCGTGCTTATCACAGGTAAAGGTAGTTCTATGTAAGGTTGGTAATGACAGGGTGGGGGAGGAGGGCAAGGTTGTTTTTTTTCTAATCCATTTGGTGGGGACCCCTATCCACAAGGGACCCCTATTAATGTTGAAAAACCATAAAAAATTGCATTGTGCATAATAGGTGACGTTGACCAATACAGTTGATTAGGGCTGTGCGATATGGCGATATATCGTCTGACGAAACAAAAACGTCTATTGTTTCATTTTATGCAATATCGTTTATTTCCTTATGTTGCAAATCCCACTCTTTAGGACACAAACTATACATGTAGCTTGCAGTTAAGTTACTGTTAATTAAACCAAAGATTTCCTACAGCGTAACTTCACATTAAAAGCCTTTAACTGGTGAAATGTGGGAAATCAAAGTCAAAGTCAACTTTGACTTTTATTTTGAAGCAGAAACACCTAGCGCTTCCTAGCCCGCTGCGCTTAGATCACAATATTTTCGCCCGACCGCAACAGGCTTTTCTCGCTTGTGTGATAATCAAAGTTCATTTCGGACACAAAATCCATCGGTAAAAGACGTGTCGGTGTATGCACACGTGTAGACGAGTATTCCATGGGGAGAGGATCATATATCTTCGCTGACAGAGCAGTTGAACCGACGTTACCAGGGCAGCGCTCGAAAGGCTCGCGGGGATAGCAGCCGAGTTAGCGGGGCAGTTCGGCTGCTCTCTCAACGGTGAGAAGCTCCTGTGCTCCCTGGGGCGATCACCCTCTCCGCGGGGTGAATTTACAAGCCACCGCAGCCTCAGCTAAAGAGGGTAGCTCCATTAGGCTAATGAGCTAAGCTAGGGAGGAATCCACCAATTCAGTCAATTCTGTGCCCTGAAACCCCACACGGCCCACAACTATTCAAATGTCACATTGCATTTTTCTATTTTGTTGAATGCTTGAAAATTTGCGTTTTAATAAAAGCGGAAAATAATCAAATATGGTTAAATACTTTATTTGTTGAGTATTTAATTATTTATATAAAATATTTATTAATTGAATTGACAGAAAATATGCTATATCGTCAAATGTATCGTTATCGGGATAAGAAATTCCTATATCGGGATATGAGATTATGGTCATATTGCCCAGTCCTACAGTTGATAGCTTTCCCCTCTGCTGGTACATCAGCACTCTTTACATAAAACTCTAAAACTAAAGAAACTACCTTGCTTTTATCAATCTAATGTGGGTGATGATGGGAGTTGTGTGCTTCCATGGCATCAAGAGTACTTGTGTGTTTCAAGAATGGGAAGATGACAGCAATCAGAGGTCCTCCAAAAACAATTAGAAGCCCAAATGCGCTGTACAGTGTGCCCCGTGGAGGCCCAATGAATATTTCACAGCGTGCAAGATCGAGGCTGTGTAATGCAGAGCACTAAGATGTAACCAAGAGTCAGATTTGAGGAGGCCTGCCATGTAGAGAGTTGGTCATAATATCTATACATATAGTATCGTAAGTTGAAGGAATAAAGGGATTGTGTAAGTGTGATTTGCGGGTTTCATGATGCTTTGTAAATACAACTGAAAGCATGAGCATGTTCAGATAGTGTGAACGGGGGTCAAACCACAACTGTGTATATCTATTGGCAGTTGCTTTTATCAAGTAATTATCACTAATGAATTAGAGGGTAATATAATTGTCTTTCCATCAATGCTCCCGCAAAAATCCATGCAGTATTTGTATTTGCATGTGCACAAAGGAACGCTTACAACCTGGGCTCATGTTAAGGTAGTGTGACACTTTCATGTATGAGTCTGTCTTTTGTTCAAAATTAGGCAACAGCCCTTGTACACATATGCGTGTCAAAGCAGAAGTGAAAACTAAAAATTCACAATTAATTCACAAATAGTACCAATGATGATTTCAAAAACAGCTCCACAATCTGACAAACCCACGCCAACCGAGGCAAAATGCCCCCACATACAGAACATACTCACAAAGAAAATGAACAAAAAGCCTCTGGCACAACATGACTCATTATTCAACTTCTGCCCACTTTCAACCTTCTGCTCCCTGAGAGCAGATCTGTGTCTCAGTGGGTGCGTGAAGCAAAAAGGTAGAGGAATACAGTTTGCTCTTAGAATTTTCTGCATAACCTCAGTGCCGTGTTTTTTTGACAGGAGCCACTGCATCCCTCTCCCTTAGCTGCCTATTACCTTTAATTAATGTGCCATAGAACTTTACCTGCTAGTCGTGATATACTGTACTCATTTAATACATCGTAAACACAATTAAGCGACACTCTTCCATCACGCTGTAGGGGTTGTTCACGGAGAGCAGGCAATCTCTTCATGCTCTGCATGATCGCAGTGAAATAAGATCAAAAACACGGAGTGTACAAAACAAACAGGTAACAACGTCTTTTAGGCAGCCTGACCAGGCTACCTGTACACAACATAGAATGGAATAAAATTGAATATACTTTATTGTCATTGCACATTAACTCCAGGGAAAGTTGCTGTGCTGTGTCCCACACAGACACAACCACAAATACATTCAAACAATCCATAAATAAATATCAATAAATATATAAAAACAAAGCATTTAAAAATAATTCTGAGTCTGGGCAGTGTTTGAATTTGTTTAGTTCAGTGATTGCCTTTACACAACAATTCAACATACATATCAGTCAATTACCTACTACCAGAATATGTTATTGTACCTTCTGTTACTGAACAGTCACCAAACCAACCAGGAAGAGGAAGCAAACAGTAGTCTGCCATGTCAAAAGTCATAGGTTTATTGACCCATCCAACCACTCTGACAATGTACACAATCTCCTCCTTTGCTCCCAACACCCAACTGCTCAAATTCCTACAGCTGCCACAAAGGCGTTTTGTCGATTTGCTGAAACTAACAATATATTTCATTTTCTGTAGAGCACGAGAATACAACATTTATACCACTACGTGAACCCTTAAATCATCAACCACAAGAAAACACTGGATCAAACCCTGCTGAGAGGCTGCCTGAGATTCAAGTTGAGACTTCCATAAGCCGAAGGTATGCCCATGAAATGTATCCTTCAATGCCTCAGAGGCACTGTCCTCATGAAGTACAGGAAGATAACGATCCAATCCACGTACCTAGAATTGTTCTACCCCCTCATTGATTTGTCCTCCAAAGTATAAGTGACTATAACATGAATCAATTTGCCATCATGGGAAGCCTTCAACTTCCTGCGCCCCTTCATCTCCCTCCATCAGTCTCCCAAAACTACCACTCTTTCACTGATTTATTGAGGTCCCACCACCTATGGGGCATGGGAGGTTAAAAACAAAAAACGATGCTTACAGTGTCCCCTTGATAGACTTATCTTGATGTAGTAGCTTTACCTTGGTTTGGATGTGGCTATCCGACAATCCAGCACAGCCTTCATTGCCAATCTAGGGACAGGGGAGGGTTAGAAGAGGAAATTATGAAAATATTTTCAGAGGCAGCAATGCAAGGCCACTCGAATTAGGGTGCTAATGTAGCGTTGCCCATAAGTGCGAAATGGCATTGAGGAAGCAGGCGCTGGCAGCGGCGTCGCTATTAGGGCTCATTTTCCACTCTTAATGGCACAGGCTCCTTGTTTAATAAGCATGGATTACAGGTCGTAAAGGGCAATGGAGCATGGAGAGCCACACTGGCAGGGAGGAGGATAGGGGGAGGGAGAGGAAAGTTATGGATCCCCTTACGAAAAGAGAGAGAGATAAGAGGGTTGACGGCCTTTGAGAAGGAAACAGAGATAAATGACAGAAGGGAAGACATGACAGTGGAGAAAGGAACATAAGAGAGGGGCTAAGAGATGAGTAAGGATGTTTGTGCTGAGTATATGTGTATAGTAGGCCACTGTATTTCAGAAACCCATAGTCTGGACTGTGATTGATTGCCTAAAACTGGAGGCTTTACTCATTGATGAATGACAAGTTGTATCATCTCTAAAAAAGCTTCCCACAAGGGGATTCAGAAAACTTATTTTTACCTGTTAATGGCCGAGTTATTGTCATATTTCATGCAGCTATCTTGAAATACCACTGATCCTCATCCAAAGAGCCAGAAGTCCCCTAACCCAATTTAGGATACATTACAAACATGGATACAATATAATAATTCCTTGGCTTACCTCCAGTTTATAAAATGAATGAATACCTTTTTTTCTGACTCAGCAAATTGCATTTAAAGTACAAACTATGATATCTGCATATATCTCTAATCTCTTGTTACTGATTTCCCAGTACTCTGTACTCTGTAAGAGCGCTTCAAACTTTTGATTGCTTGTTACAGCTTTAAATGTGTCTGTAGTTCTGAAAGTAGGAAGCCATGAATTTGGTCTGACTTTTCTTGTCTATTCTGAGCATGCGTTCATGGAAAAAATCATAACAAGTTGATTGAACTCAATGTTGGTTGGTCTTGGTTTGTATCTTAGAAAGTGAGGAAAAAGTGAAATCCTCAAATTGTGTCTAATTGCTAATTCTCGAGGAAAAAAAGACATAAGAGTGTAAATTACTCTGTGAAGTTTCTCACATTTCCCCGCTGGCGGAGGTTTAGGCCGCACAGAGGAATTCAGAGAGGAACACTGATGTCGTGGATGAACATCTGAGATGCGTCTGCTCCATCTTTCTCCTATACTTTTCACATACTCGCTCCAAGGCATTGATGGATTTTTCTTAAAAAATAATATGGAATATGGAGTTTGAGCATGTATGAGACAATCATTGTTTTGCTATCTCTGGACGTACTGTATGTGCTGGCAGAGATATGCAGTGAAGAATTAACTGACATTAACCACTGTAGCACAAGTCACACAACACTTATTGGATGGAAAGATTAAAACTGTGATCACACACACAAGCGTGTGCATACGAAAAAACAAAACAAGCCTTAACCCTCATCGGGCTCATCCTTCAACCTTCAGGGTATGTGGCAATTAGTCCACACCAGAGGATATTGATTTGAACCATGGCACAGTGGGAATCATATACACCACTATCATTCAGTCTCATGCCTTAATTGTTAAACCCATGCTGGGATCATTAAGGATTCATCATGTTATTCAAGGCTGCCTGTTGATGAACTTGCAATCTAATAATCATGGTTACCAATGGCACTCTGCTGGTTAGTGGTACAGTGATGGATAAGATGTGTTGGTAAAGAAGTGGGTGGTAGAGTGGATGCAAAGGTGATTGACCTTGGACTCCTACGGGTTACTGCAGGGCTTGGTCCAAGGTTGGGGTCAGTTTAGCATAACATTTTATTTTTAGTTCTAGTAGCTTTAGTTCAAAATGCATTTGGGTTATGATGATCGTGTCCGCAACATCTAAAATGGCAAAGTAATCCATTTTAATCACACATATGGCAGACTTTCAATCAAATGCTGACACATCTGTACACACACGCATAAGCAGAGCTGCACTCCATCTATTACATCTCATCGGCTTTGAGAGGATTATGAACAAAATGTACAAGTCAGATTCATCAGACTAATAGATGACTGAATAGAATGTCAGAGCAGTGTCAGAGAAGATCCTTCATCAGCTGATTTACTGATTAAAAAGTCACATCCAGCAACAATGGCTGCAGTAAGGATACGGTTATTGAATGTTTTTATATTGTATTAGGCTGTAGCAAAGTGTGCACGTCTGCATTGGTTCGTGCATTCTGTTTCATTTGCCATCGAAGAAATCGGTAGCATATTTCAACGCCCTCCGGGTAATTTAAAAGATAGATAAAGCCTAAAAAAAGAGAGCTACACAACAAAGAAAATGAGTCCGCAAGACAAGTGCAGTAATTAGATATCAACTTTGAATTCTAGATGAAATTAGGGTGATAAGAATCCATGCAAGTGGATGAAAAGGTTGGTGTTTGTTTTCTGAGAGAATATTGTTTTATTTCAAATTCTCAGCTTGGCCTATGTCTCCAACTGTAGAGATTATTTTTCGTGGAGGCAGTAGGCGTTCACACTTCTCTCTTCCCTCCATATGAAAACACCATAGCAACCCCACTCTCTCGAGAATGGTAAAATAAAATTGTGTGTTTGATGTTAATATAACAGTTTGTTTGCTTTAACTTTTCTTTAACACTGTTTAATAAGTGGAGGATAATTTTTCAGATTTTTATTTTATTTTATGTAATATTATAGATTTTCTGAAATTAACAAATAAAAAGAACACAAACATCAGGAAATTAAGCTGCGTCTCTGTTCTCAAACTCCATGAGATACACATGTAGGTTACCTCAACTGTTTTTCCAAATGAGAGAAACCTTCTACTCAAGTCCACACAGACAAAAGGAAAAATAAGACTCCACAGGCACACTAGTGGCTCTGTGAGGCTGTACTTATAGTATTTGAGATGCTTGCTAATTACTAGTGAAAAAAGGGCCAGATCCAATAAGCAAAAGATTGTGCATGCTAATAGCTCCATGATTTGCGGTGCAATAGCGCCCGCAATCTGCCCCATTCTACCACTTTATCCACAAAGGAAGCTGCACTAAGTATATACCAGTGCCAAAACGGCTAGAAAGCTGGCGGCTGGGCGCAGTTTTTCCTCGTTTTGCGTTTAACACCTGTACAGTTGTTCCTGGCAAAGTAGGGGTGGGGGGCACAGGAAGACACTCGCGAAAAAAATACGCTGTGGTATTAATTGCGCCATGAAAAATGTTTTGTCGCAGGCACAGTGAAGACACGCAGCAGGCAGTAACGAGTCTCTTCCCAGGTGGGACTGTTTCCGGCAGGACTGTTTATGCTTTACACACGGGCCAAGACATTCGGCTTGGATTTGATGGTGATGAATGGTCTATTGAATTGAATTGAAAATGTTTTATTTTGAACAAGTAAAGAAAAAGAAAAAAAGCAATAATAAACAATAGAATGAAATGATGAAGCAAGTGGACAGTTTCAACAAAGTAGTATTACACACAATGAAAACCACAAATGATAATAAGCTGTCAAACACTTACTTTACTCGTTCGGAAAGGGGTGAGAAGAAGAAACTTATTCAATCTCACCCCTTCTCCCTAAGTGGGCGGCTGTGGCGAAGCGGGTAGGGCGGTCGCCCACTGGAGTGCAGGGTCGGTGGTTCGATCCCGCGCCTCCCTGCCACATCTCAAAGTGTCCTTGGGCAAGACATTGAACCCCGAATTGCTCCCAATGTTAGCTGGCACCTTGCGTGGTAGCTTCTGCTATCGGTGTATGAATGTGTGTGTGATTGGGTGAATGTGTACAAAAGGATGTAAAGCGCTTTGAGTCTGTGAAAAACCAGGGAAAAGCGCTAAATAAGTGGAGTCCATTTACCATAAGTAATTTAACCATAATGATGTATTTTTTTTTTGGAGAATAGTAAGTAAATGTAATGAAGTTTTGTAAGTGTTGCCTCAGACATCCGTACAGTAACGAAGGTAAGGTAAGACTAGTGAACAGTAGAGAATAAGGAGTGATTTTTGATCTAGAACCTGTTTTACTTTGTTTAATACATAAATGCTTCTTGATAGTTTTGATTGTATGTGTAATGTGTGATTTCCAGCTGAATCTATCGTCTATTATCACCCCAAGAAATGTATTTTCGTAAACTCTTTCAATTTCAACTCCATTTATCTTTATATGTATTTGTGTGTCCATTCTGTAGTTACTAAATAACATTATTTTTGTTTTGCTTAAGTTTAATGAAAGTTTGTTTTTATCAAACCATGTTTTTATTTTGCTAATTTCTTTAGTGATTATTTCCTCTAGTTGTCTTAAATTCTCCCCATAAAAGAAGATATTAGTGTTATCAGCAAAGAAAAACAACCTCAAGGCATTGAAAACATTACAAATATCATTTCTATACAAGATGAAGAGTTTAGGACCCAACACTGACCCCTGGGGGACGCCACAAGCAAGCATGTCCAAATATGATGACGAACAATTTCCAAACTTCACAAACTGCTGCCTTTTGCTCAAATAGCTTTTAATCCAATCCAATACTATCCCCCTTATTCCATATTGATTACATTTCATGATTGATTGTATCAAAGGCTTTTTTGATATCATTAAATACCCAAACTGCATATTTTTTTTGTTCAATGGCGTTTGTTATTTCCTCAACTGATTATATTACTGCAAGTGATGTTGGATCTGAATTCATATTGACTGTCACTAATTAAGTTGTGCTTTTCTAAGAATGTGTCTAGTCTATTGTTGACAATTTTTTCTAATATTTTGGAGAATTGTGGAAGTACAGAGACAGGTCTTTAGTTTGTGAAGTGATGCTTGTTCCCAGTTTTGTACAGTGGTATGACTTTTGCTGTTTTCATTTTGTTTGGAAAAGAACCGGTTTGGAATGATAAGTTACAGATAAATGTCAATGGTTTCGAAATCCCCACAATGACTTTCTTGACCAATGTCTATAATTTGCTTCACATCCACACAGGTCGGCTGTTACGGCCTCCACACACATCCTACCTCAACTGCGCGTCTACTGCGCGTCTGCGTCTGACTTTTTTTCACCGACCGTGTAATCAACCTAGAGCGGCCACACATCCAACCTCAGACGCACTGACGATGCCCGTCGGAGGCACGTCTGCAGCGACTCTCCCTTTACCTCAGGAGGCTCGTCTATTTTTTTCTGAGAGCCGCGCGTCTCTCTCGGGTCTCAGCTGTGAGTCATATTGACATCATCCCGGCAGTTTTCTCTGTAGTTTCACCATTTCCTGGTGTGTCCCTTTCAAAATAAAACTTCCAACAAGCAAAAATGTGGCAAAAAAAAAGAGGCAATGGGGCGCACGGATTACTGTCCAGACTCAATATAAATGATATGCATCATAAATGACACAAATAACTTAATTTTTAATGGGAATTATCTATGAAAACTTTATGTAGAAAGATAGGCCTTTTAGAAGCAGCGCTGCAGCAGCAGCAGCTGCTGAGAAGTTCCATGTGTGGCAGAGAAAAGTCAGAGATAAGCAGTAGCAGTAACGGAACGCGACGCGCTCAAGAGGTAGATGCATGATGTGTGTGGAGGCCGTTACACACAGATCACAGGTTTCTACGTTTTTTTCCCGCTTTAAGAACACAATCCATTTCCTGTAGATTTCCCGCATAATATGACTCAATATCAATTCAACATAATTTAAAGCTCACGAGTGTTAACGCGGCTTAATCCTTTAGTGGATCAGGCCCAAAGTAGGCTATAACTAAGGATGATTTAAATGTCAAACGTTTAGACGTTATTTAACCATTAGCAAAAGTATTGGAGAATATGTACAAGCTACGTCACAAGAAAAAAATAAATAAAAGAATATCAAAACATTTTTGTACTCTGTCATTATCGACCCAGATATCATAGCCACATTAGTCACATGAGTGAGTTATAGTCTGTATCAGACTCACTAACAGGCAGTTAGTGTCCAAACTGCACAATCACAGCGGCTGTAGCACCATGGTGTCAACAGTGTCAAGGATTTTCACATTTGCCTTGTTGCTTAGCTTGTCCGTCACTTAATAGCGTCAGCCTCATAGCATACAATTAACACAATACTATGTTTCAAAACACAGACACATCTCTTTAATTCTTTTTTAGAATGATACCAAAGCATAAGTGTGGTTATTAACGGCAGCCAAGACTAATTTACGGCATCCTGCAGCTGGCTGTGGAGAGTTTTTTGTATGTTGTATGCAACCGAATACGTTTGTGTAGCGTATGAAAAAGTACCTGACTGCAGCAGAGGTGTGCTTCCTTCAAAGGAATCCTGCCTGTGTAACATTTATGAGATGCGAGAAATGAACCCAGAGGAGCGTCTGTCCTCGCATTATGCTGACGCCTTGAACAAAAGATGGTAAAAACGCTCACTAACTGGACCCCCGCAGTGTAACACATATTTGTGATAGATAACAGTGGACTCTCACAATCTGTTCTCTCACCCCCCCCCTCGCTGTAAAGGGGAGAGGAGATCAAATTAGTTAATCCCCACAACAACAACAAAAACTTCTTCCACTTTTAGCGTGTTCAGCACAAAGTGTTGATCAATGCTGTTAGATAGCCCGTCTTATACCCTAAGCCCTGGCACCGCTGCACATCAGATGAAAGCAAAGATGATTCACTGTGAATCAGCATTTAGCCACCAACTCAACCTTCCGACAGCAGTGGACCTGTGACCTTCATGTTTCCCTATTCAAAAGTGTTCACCTCTTGGTTAAATCAGCAGCAAACTTTTCTTCAGCTCTGCACGAAATATGTAATAAATAAAGAGTAAAGTAATTTCCTCCCATAGTTGCATTATTTAGCTTGTGTAAATTTCAGCTACATAGATATCCACATTAATGTTAGTCTGCAAATCAGGGAAATTACTTCCAGAGCGATCATGCACTGGTGCCCTTGTCTCAATAACTCACTGGGCACCATTATCTTTGGGTATTTCGACATGGCAACTGATAGACAGAAACACATATCACCGGTCACTGCTAGAGTTGCTGCAGGCAAAAGCTGTCATCTTTAGCTCTGTTCGGGGAATAAAGGAACATCTCCATGCCTATTGCAAGTGAATTTCCCAGCATTATGGATGAAGCTAATGGCAACAAATTGCAAGAGGCCATGCTTAATATTAAAAGAAGGGAATGCTGTTGGAATGAAACATGAAAGGGAAATTGTGTGTGTGTGTCGGTGTGTGTGTGTGTGTGTGTGTGTGTGTGTGTGTGTGTGTGTGTGTGTGTGTGTGCGTGCGTGCGTGCCTGTGATATGTATCAAGTTTTTCATCTCCCAAGCAGGGCATATTATAATCAGCTCAGAGCCTGGGGATTCAGTGAGCGAACAACAGAAGCAGAGCTGGTGAGTCCGGATTTGCCTGGATCAGACAAAGATGGAGGAACAAAAAAAGAATATTCCTCTGTGTATTCGATATATAGAACAAGGAATGAGCTATACACCTGCACTACCTGCAATATTATCTTACATCCTGTCTCATCAAGTATAAAGTTTTTCCCAGAGTTGTGCGTTTCAGTGCGTAGAACGACACAGTGCAAGTATGTGTGTAGCATGCTACAATGGCTGAGTCTAGTTAAATGCATTTGCCTTGGGAAGAAGCCTTAAGGAATCATTGGGCTGTCAACCTGCCAGGACCCCAGGGACCAGCCAGTGCCCAGGACACTTTACTCACAATCTGTAAGGGAGAAAGGCTTTGATCATACTCCTCTATTATAAGTAACAGTCAACTTATTCCCTGTAGAAATAGGGTATTAAGCAGTGCAGTGATGGCTATTCATTAGTGAATGTGACATAAATGAGCACTACATTCTATTACACGGTTAATTCATGACAATGTTTCTGTCGAGGGGTTTGGAGACTTAGGGGAAATCGTCCCCCATTGATCATTTGTGTTATTACACAGGCGCCTAGTGCCACTATCCTGGTTACATTGATACTGTTGTTTTTGTTCTCCTTACATCCAAGCCACTCTTCTCTTTGACATTGGTTATTTTGCTTATGCTAGGTCATCAAAATTAATATAATATACTGTGGACTGGTGCTTGGTACACCTCCCTCAGCACTGCTTGAGGTTGTTTGTTCCAAACCATAACAAAAACATTTGATCAGAATATTTACACTAAAGTCAACATCAACATATATATAATTCCCTTAGAAATGGCAGGAGTGGGGATTTCATTTTTCACAAGAAGTTACAATGTATTTTTATCATCTGAATCTGGTGATTCAATCTGAAAACTAAACTGCAGGCACCTTAAAAAAAAACGCGCCATATATTCCTCGAAGAGGCACTAAACTCTGTGCAAACCATTTTTATAGAATTTTTTTCCCGTGAAAATCATTCTTCATTTGTTGCTTTCAGAAATCTCTTGGGAACACACAAAAAAACTCACTTTTTGATATAATAATTTGTGTATGATTTTTCCCCCCTCAAAAATGTTATATTATCTTGTTAAAAAAGGTAAAGATGACATCTACTCTTTCCCACACGTTAAAAAATACAGATACTATGGCTATGCAAATATTTGTACTTTAACAGTTAACTGCTGGACAAAATACAGTAGTCTCATCCTTTACTGCAAAGGTCATTCTCATTGTTTGTGCAAACAAGCACCACCATGCCGCTCATGTATGGCCCTCATTTTGCCTTCCACAACATCATCAGATAACCTCTTGCCTTCTTTTCAATTCCACACATTTGTCACAGCAAGTACTGCTGTCATTGTTATCTGGAGCTGTGTTGAGTCTAGTCGAATGAGTAACGGTAACAATGTCTGTGAAAAAAAGCAAATGCACTCATCTCATTATTGGAATATGTGTGAGGGTAGAACAATGGTGTTACCTTCTGATCAGAATTTGTCCTCGTTATTGGTTGCCACCATGCAAACTGTGATCACATGACTGTCTGGAACAAATCCAATATGCTGCTGTCTCCTGTGAGAAATGCATCTGCCTGCTGCTCAGCAGAGACCAAACATTATCCTGACACTCATCACACCCAATCTGTGATTTATAGAATCTGATACCAGCCCCCAATAAACAATTTCACAAACACACAGTAGGGGAGAACGGGGTAAGTAGGCACACTTTTTACTCTAGTGAGAATTGCTCATCACCAAAACATCTGTCAATAGCCATTCCTACATTAAATTGAAGCTTAAGGTGTTGGCTAGAAATGTGTGTCTCTCTTTTTTTCCAACTTATTGTAATGAAGAAGTAATTTACCATCAAAGACACTCTGACACATTGTGACAACCAACCCCATCAAGGGGTCGGTTGTCACACACTATGGGGTTGTTTGTCACAATGTTATCTTAATGGGAAAAATCTTGAAAAGAAGGCAAGGAGGCAGAACCAAATTTGAATGTTTAATTGCATTGTCAAGTTGACAAATAGGCCTACATAACGTTCTGTAGCCTTGGCAGCTGGTCTAGTTTGGGATGCACTGGGTTGTTTTGATTTTGTTGCCCTTTTTTCTTTTGCTTGCTAGCTGCCTTTTCCTGCTCTATTCTTTCCTTCTCTGGGGTGTCAGTGAGGATACAGCTTGACAATTTCTTTCGTTATTGGGTTCCTTTTCTGGCTGCAGCCTTGAGATAACATGTGACAACCAACCCCCAAAAAATTTGACGACCAACCCCAACTTGAATTTCTTGCTAGCATCAAGGCCAACAACCATCTGACAACTAATTAGCTTGCTAACCACAATCTAAACTATAGTTTACCCTTCACACTTTCTGAGGGTAACAAGTGTTTTGTTATAAACCCATTGTGTAAAAGCCTAGAAGAAAAATACTGAGAAGTCAAATATTTTGAATTTGACATGAAAAACACAAAACATCCTCTCACCTGAAATGCAGCAGTCTAACTCCAAGGAAGTCTATGTATGTGACCTCTGATCCCAATTCTGGACCTTTTTTATATCAACATTTCAGAGCTAGCGCGCTCTGGTGGCGAGATATAACGAATGTGACATCCAACCCATGTGACAAATTACCCCGTTCTCCCCTACCTACACAGCATGTACTGTAAACACACACACACTGGTGGCATATCCCATCTCTGCATTCCAGCCAAGCTACCCGGGGACCTTCATTCGCTGCCTCATATATCACCAGGATAACAAAATATTTTTGATGGGCTGCCTGTTCCATTGCCTGACAATGTCAATAACAAATGGAGTGTCTTCCTCTATCCAATTAGAAATAATGTGGCACCTTTACAAGAAGATACAGAATCTGATTCTTGGAATAGAGATCAATCAGATACCATACCATATTTAACATCCAACTCATCTTTTCACGTGTTCCCTTCCAGCTGGGACCGTCCTCTCTGTAGCTCGGAGGTGGAGGATGAGAAAGGTGGAGGATAAGAAGGTCAGGGAATGATCTTGGAGAGGTAATCCTGGACACAGGTATGGCTGCGGTGCTACTAGCTCTCCTGTCTTCACTTCTACACGCTCATAAAGTCTAGTGTAATATTTTGTAAGACGATAACAAAGGTTAAATGGAATTTTTTATTTCTCTAAGTACATTTATATTTAGTTTCCATAGAAATGCCGGGAGACGGGGCAAAAGACTGAATAATCTGTAGGTTGACAGTCAGTGTTGGTATGTGTGTGTTTGTTTATCTACATGTATGCAGCAGTCATATTGGAGATGTATACACCATGGATCTGCACAGACATGTGCAGATCCATGCATTTATCATCACTACATATGAGAAAGGCTCTTTACTGACACGCCATCCAGTGTGACATGCCTTTGTAATGGTTTTATGTTTTTTTTTAAACTATCAAATTCAGTGTACTTTTTTGTAAGTAAATGTATAAAAAACTAAAATAAAGTACATACTAAAGACAAACAGATGAGGAAATGTTGTCTGGAAGGCATTTCCATTAATCAAATCAAAACAAATAATTAAGTTGGTTGTGATGTTACTGCAAGCATATCGGCTCAGGGTGTGCATGGTGAGATTTTCTTTTAAATTGATCGAAGAAATGTATCTGTAAGATGCACATCAATAAACAAATCTCACCTGAAAAACCCAATGAAATTCTTCGATTAATTAGCCCTAACAGTTGGTAAATGTAAGTAATTGAAAAAGGTGTCAAAAAGTAGCACAAAAGAAAAATAAGAAAAGCATGCCTTTGTGAGATTTACCTTCAAACTATTTTGTGTGCGACAAACACTTGATCCTTTCAGAACCACTGATCCGCCACAGAACCTTTGGTGAGTCATACATAGTATTTGCCTTTGCCATATAAAACTCCAGAGTCCCTGCAGCTCTGTACACAGAACAGGGCACCACAATTCCCAGCTCATATTTTTACAGAAAAGCAATCAATAGAGTCATATGAGAATGTGTGCGTGAGACACATATAAGCCCCATAGCGTCTCTGAGGGACTTCTCTCGAGAAGTTTGAAATTGAAAGGAAAAACTGGCAAATTTATCTCACTTTGCCGGGTCATTTCCTCAACATTCACCTTGGACACGGGGCCACTGACCAGGGCTTTGAAATTTGATGCTGTCAGATCCCGAGTGGCAGAAAACAACCCCCGCCACCTCAAGGTCAAACGGTGAAGTACTGTATATATTCTGGTTTCAGGAAGATGGAAAACCTCCGGGGGGCCAGTTAATCCGAGACCCTGGTGATATCCCCCTGACCTTGAGCCGCCACAGAACACCCAGGAGACCTGCATTGTTATCATGCACCACAGAGGCGCTCTGTGGTCACAGACTATACAGACCCCACGACATTGTGCAAAAGTAAACAGCATTTCTACCTGGTGGGTTTAATGAGGCGTGACAGGCCATTGATCTCGGGTTGAGCCAAACATCAATATTACCTCACAGTGAAGATGGAGCACAAAGTGACATGGGTGTTGATTTCTTTGAGCCAATCAGAAGGGGACATTTATCATGTTGGCCTTTGTACATGAAAGGGAAGGTCTGGGGCCAACTTGAAACATTGCCGCAGCGAAACGATGAGCTCCAGTGGCGAGGTTCTATTAATGCAGATCAGAAAGAGCTCATCAAAAAGCTGTGCTTATTTGTGTTTGTTGGTCTGACTGTCTTAACAAAGAGAAAATGAGGGTGTTCAAAGTGCTAAAAATAGTGAATGAACAGTTTTGTGGAAACTGTCATCAAATATCCTTTTGCAACTGCAACAAAGTTTGAGTTTAAGAATGACAGCTAGACAATGTTGATACTACTGAGTCCCGTATAGAGTGTCTCGAATAAAGACATAATCAGATTTTGAATAAAATCCATTCTGGAATAAACGCTGCTAAAGTTTGAATATATTTACGCAAAAATATTGACAAATTAAACATCTAAATACAAAAAATATAAAGCGCATGAGAGGAAGCGGTAGAAAATTATTAACAGTGCGGATCATATTACATACTGTAGCCTGCATCGTGTGGAGCTTTCATTGTGTTTCACTTGGTGCCTCACAAGGTGAGGGATGGGGATGACCTTTGGGTCAGAATGAGGTGTCACTTCAAGTAATTGTCCTCCATCGCCTTAAAGCATCCTTGGAGCATTGCTTGGCTTTGGAAAAGGACTCCTCCTCAGGCTTAGTGCCGGTGTGTGTTTAAATTAGGGATGCACCGAAATTTCTGCTACCGAAACAGTTAAAAGGCAGAAAAAAATTACTGAAAATTGACGAACTAAATGACAATAAGGAAATATGAGATAATATAGAGCTGCACGCTTGTAAACAAGGAGATGGCAGTAAAGAGAGACGTTACCATGTATGCGAGTCCACGACTGGTCGTGAGCGCGCAGCAGGAGCAGTTCTGTGAGGTGCATGCATGAAAATGTCATTTTTTCACACTGGATGAAAAGCGTTGCAGTGCAATTATTTATGAAGCATAATGTCAAAACGCTCGTCAAAGACTGATGTTTAATCACCTTAGAAACACAAAAGCCTTGCGCGAGCGAAGCAACGATTCAGCCAGTGAAACTCTGTTACGGTTGGTAATGGTGTCATTCACAGTGAGACCTAATCGGTGTGAGCCGCAGTGCAAAAAAAATCTGGTTTGACAGCTAACATGATAACCGGAGATAGCGTTGTTGAGGGGAAAGGCTTCTCAACCTGATAGCATTTCTCTAGCCTGAATACAGAGAGCCATGTCGGCAAACTAACTGCGCGACTATAGAATATGTCCAGTGAGCTGCCATCCTCTGTTAGTTTCTGTCTACAGCCGAAAAATTTACAATCACATCCACCTTTCAGTTGTAGGCTAGCCTGGCTCCGCCTGCCTACCTACTTCTGCTCAATTTTCATTTCACTTCAGTAGTCAGTCTGGGGATGGGGTGTGTTCATGGAATTCTGCTCGTCCAGATTTTTGGTTATCCAATCAGCGAACAGAGCGAGTGGCTGAGAACGATGACGTCGAAGTCGCGCTCCAGTTTCAGTTGAATGCTGCGTTCCTTCATACTCGGAACTCGGAAATTTCCGACTTGGTAGTTCTGAGTTCCAGCATGTCTGTGTTCCAGTGCATCTGCTCGGGAAAGTATGGACGCCTACAACCTTTCTCATCCAAATAACTAAACGTTAGGCTCTAGCAAGTTACCGTTGCCAGTTACCGGTAGATCCATAGACTGCAATATGTAGTGAAGTCGGAAATTTCCAAGTTCGCTGTACAACTGGAACGCACTGTCAGAAGCCGGCTCATAACGTACGTCTGACCAAACTTGATGCGATTGGTTGGCACTGGGCAGATCCAATAGTTTTAAACTTCAACAGACACCTGCCTCCAAGTGAGTGAACGTTTGCCAAATACAGCAGCAGTTCCAGACCTTCTGTACAAATGAAATGAAGTACGATGGTCTGGTTGGACCAGGCTAGTTGTAGGCTATGTTTGAGGAGAACATTTGTGAGTTTAATGTATGCAATGTTGAAAGAATTGGCTAAATAAATGAACAAAACTGCTAAAGCCTCTTTGGGATTTAGGTTTCGACCTTTTGGCCAAATGTTTATTTTTTTTCGGTTTCGGCCAATAATTTTCATTTCAGTGCATCCCTAGTTTAAGTCTTACTTCGTTACAGTGCAGAAAAGTTGGCTGCTTCAACTTCCTCAGCACTAGTTTTTCCAAAAATGCTAATAGGGGCAGAAGCTTAATGAGCATTTATCTAAGGGATCTACTGTGGTTACATTGGTACATGCACACACAAACACATCTGCACAAGACAGTTGACGTTGAATTCGGGGGAGAGAGTAACATTTGAATGGTTAAATTGCTGCATGCATACTGTTTGAAAGTGTGAATCCCCAGAAGATATGTTTTATCTTACAATTCTTCTATCCACCCTTCCCTTAATCTCCTCTCTGCCCTCTCTTTATATTACCTAAATGAAGTAAAGACGACTGGATTGCCTCTACACTTCTATGTGATGGTAAATGCACTCTGACTTTGAATACAAATGCCACCTTTCATGAATGCCTTTGCCAGGTATTATAATGATGCTTTAAAAATGACATTCAACATGCCAAAGATTCTATGGATTAAACAGATTATATAAAACTAAAATAAAGATGTCTTCTGAAATGCAGAGTGTCTTGACAGCTTTGCCCATAATATTTTGCCACTCATCGCTGGTTTAACTTGGAAAATGCACATCAGCTCTTGACAACAATTTGACTTGGTTGGTTTTGTTTTCAGTGAGCTTAATCTTCTTTGTCTTCTTCCTGTACATGTAACGACTTACACACACACACACGCACACACCGCACACGCACACGCACACGCACACGCACACGCACACGCACACGCACACACACACACACACACACACACACACACACACACACACACACACACACACACACACACAACACACACACACACACACACAAACACACACTCACTCACTCACTCACTCACGTTCAGTGACCATTAAGTAGGACAGTGCTATCTCCTATATCAAAAGGGATAATGATGTCCTGTGGTCTGGACATGGATTACACATCTGAAGCATGTTGCTCTATTGTGGCTGTCCGTCAAAACACGTCAATCGCAGGGAGCAGACTCCCTGTGTCTGACACTCAGTATCAGGGCAGATGGTGAGAATCAACACTGCTGTGGATGTGTCCCATCAAAAACACCATCACCACAGTTCTTGTTAGGCTGAGAAACTGTGCATTCCCTGTTAGAGAACATAGCTAACCGAGTTTTGGATGCCTGGGGATCTCTTTCTTTTACAGTTTTTTTCGATTGCTTAAGCACGATTTTGAAAACAGGGCCCGATTTTTCAAAACACTACACACAATTAGCCCACCAAACACTCAATTACCAAAACACCTCAGACCCTTTGCAAAATGAAACACTGTTTTCAAAACTATACACTATTTTATAAAAAACATATTTTGTTACCATATGAAACACACACTTTTCATATCACTTAATTCTGTCTGAACCAGTTACACACTGCTGTTGCTAACCTTAAACACTTTTAGTAATTCTACTTCTCAGTGATTTGAGTATTGTATAAAAAGTACACAGAGAAAGTGCAAATATACAATAAGTTCACCAAACACTTGACAAGACCAATGCTGCAGACTGAGGAAAATATAATTAATTTTTCTCCATACACCCAAATCAGTCAACATGGAAAATCACAACCAAACATGTATGCAGTAGTTTGCATAACACTGTTATCCCAGCAAACAACAACACACATACAATACTGTATCCAGTACAGGTTAAAAATTACAGATAATACTGTATATAAATTTAAAAAATCTGATAAAGGAAACAGAAAATACAGTTTAGAAAATACTAGACATTATCTCTTCGTCTAGCTGGATCTGTCCAGAGAATTTCATCCACATCCTTCCACCGCCAGCAAGAGAAAAACTGGATAAGGAGATTATGGTGGAAAGTATAGGACTGTGAACTGTGGACTGTGGATGGTGTAGAAACCAGTTCTGGACCAGAGCAGCGTGGTGGAATGACACATTGTCTCAAATGACAATGTATTGCGTCTGGTGCATTTGTTTACCTGCTGTGTTGGTTACATAGTGTTTTGCAATCAGTCTAAAAATGTGAGTATGTGAGGTGTGTTGTAAGGGCTAATATTGGCATGACAGAGGAGGACCCTATCTCCTCTGTGGATTCAACCTCCTCACTCTCACTGTTACAGTTTTTTACGATCGCACAAACACTAAAATCAAAAGTATGACACAATTATCAAAACCTTAAACTCAAGAAGCAAACCATTGGCTATATGTGCACCACTATAAGCACAAAGTCAGCCTCACACTTTTTGCAAAACAATACACACAGTGATTTGCAAAACACTAAACACACTTAAACACATTAGACACAGAAGTTTATCATGATGTCACATCATTGCAATTCCAAAGCACTGACTGTCAAACTACTAAACTCATGAGCCAATCAGTAAACACAACCCCCGAATGCACAAACACATGATTTCTTTATTTTAGACACACCAATCAGGTTCAAGCACTATACAAATGCAGCAGGTAAGTTCACCTGCCTTTACAGTAACCAAAATGGAAGGAGTCAGGATAACAGTGAGAGTGAGGGGGTTGAATCCACAGAGGAGATGGGGTCCTCCTCTGTCATGCCAATATTAGCCCTTACAACACACCTCACATACTCACATTTTTAGACTGATTGCACAACATATTCACAGCAGGTAAACAAATGCACCAGACGCAATACATTGTCATTTGGGACAATGTGTCATTTCACCATGCTGCTTGGTTCAGAACTGGTTTCTACACCATCCACAGGCCACAGTTCACAGTCCTATACCTTCCACCATACTCTCCTTATCCAGTTTTTCTCTGCATGGTGGTGGAAGGATGTGGATGAAATTCACTAGATCCAGCTAGGCGAAGAGATAATTTCTAGTATTTTCTAAACTGTATTTTATGTTTCCTTTATCAGATTTTTTAAATGTATATACAGTATTATCTGTAAGTTTTAACCTGTACTGGATACAGTATTGTATTTGTGTTGTTGTTTGCTGGGATAACAGTGTTATGCAGACTACTGCACACATGTTTGGTTGTGATTTTCCATGTTGACTGATTTGGGTGTATGGAGAGAAATAAATTATATTTTCCTCAGTCTGCAGCATTGGTCTTGTCAAGTGTTTGGTGAACTTATTGTATATTTGCACTTTCTCTGTGTACTTTTTATACATTACTCAAATCACTGAGAAGTAGAATTACTAAAAGTGTTTAAGGTTAGCAACAGCAGTGTTTAACTGGTTCAGACAGAATTAAGTGATATGAAAAGTGTGTGTTTCATATGGCGACAAAACATGGTTTTTATAAAATAGTGTATAGTTTTGAAAAGAGTATTTCATTTTGCAAAGGGTCTGAGGTGTTTTGGTAATTGAGTGTTTGGTGGGCTAATTGTGTCTAATGTTTTGAAAAATCGGGCCCTGTTTTCAAAATCGTGCTTAAGCAATCGAAAAAAACTGTATTCTGACTCCTTCCATTTTGGTTACTGTAAAGGCAGGTGAACTTACCAGCTGCATTTGTATAGTGCTTGAACCTGATTGGAGTGTCTAGAATAAAGCAATCATGTGTTTGTGCACCTAATGGCTGTGTTTACTGATTGGCTCATGTGTTTGGTAGTTTGACAGTCAGTGCTTTGGAATTGCAATGATGTGACATCATGATAAACTTCTGTGTCTAATGTGTTTAAGTGTGTTTAGTGTTTTGCAAATCACTGTGTGTATTGTTTTGCAAAAAGTGTGAGGCTGACTTTGTGCTTATAGTGGTGCACATAGGGCCAATGGTTTGCTTCTTGAGTTTAAGGTTTTGATAATTGTGTCATACTTTTGATTTTAGTGTTCGTGCGATCGTTAAAAAACTGTATATGATTACTACTGTGGGGGGAGGGGGGGGGTTCTCATCCAAATGATCATTAAAGACTTTCCAATGAGATGGAGGGTGAAGAGATGCTGTTAGAGAGGAGGAGGGGGAATGAATGATAGCAAAGATAAGCACACAGACTGACATTTTTGAGTAAAAGGTGGATTGCAGTCATCAAGAAGGCCTACCATCTGATGCTTTTTGATATCCAAACTTTCGCGATGTTGCCAGCCAGATGCGAACATTGAGAGCATTAGAAAAAAGTCAGATGGTTAGCTTAGCATACAGCTAGCCTGGCTATATGTCTGAAGGCCAGCCCTTCAGATTTTTTTTAAATAGAAAAATATCAACATGATAGGAGCAAACCACACCAAACCATCTTTCAATCGATCTTGTCAGGTAGCAATTGAACCCGATAGCAATCTGTGGAGCCATCAGATACTATTAATGTAATCCTCAGACAGAAGGCCCAGAAAACAAACATAACAAAGGCAGAATGTACAGAAGGCAGTGTCTGGATCACAGATAGTGTTGTGAATTTCCAGCTCAAATAATGGTTAAATAAGTATTAACTATCGTCTGAATTTGTCTTCCACACACACACACACACACAAAAAGATCAGTGAGTCAGCGTTTTCAAGTAGATGCTAATCCCTGACATTCCTGTGAGAAAATGTCTACTTGGCACTTGATACCTGCATACTGATAATATCTCTTTCAATTGACTATTTGGTTACATCACTGTAACCTGCTGTATGTGGGATATACAAAAATTCTGAGAAGGTGGGGAAATAAAGATAGAAGAAAAAAAATGTGAGAGAGGGAGACAAAGATAGAAAGACAATTAAACCGACAGAAGCTACATCCTGTGCTGTTTAGAGCCCAACTTAATTCTACCGCTGATTTATTATCCTGACACATCCTCGCTCCGCTCCGTCCTCCTCAGTCCTTATTAGTTAGCTCTTTACTCAGGCTGTTAAAGCAGGGGGAATTCACTCTCATTTCAAAGAGCTTTACTGCGAGCAGACATCTGACAAGGCATCCTGCCCAGGAGTCCTGACTACTCGTTGGAGCATTAAACACAAAAGTCTTACCATTTGATCCAGGGATTCAAAGAAAATAAAAAAGGGCCTGTGCTGGTTATCCATTTTGGCTGTGCTGTGGTTGTACATCGGGCCTTGGCTGATAATGGAATGAGCTGCCATAAGCTGCTGAGTGAATTTATTGCATTGTGTAATAAGAGAAGGTTGAGGTACATATTTTAAGTGGCAAAAAGCTGTCATCACCCGGCAACATGATACAAATACAAGACAAGAGAAGAACAGCTCTGAATTTCCGTTCATATGTTTTTTAGCCTCACTACGAAGGATAACCTCTTTGTTGTGAACGTATATGAGCTGAGACAACTTTGAAGTGAGGGGGCAAGTCATTTAATTTCTTGAGTATCAACAGTCATACAGTTTGGGTGGTAACACTTTAATTTGATAGTGCACTGTTGACACTCACTACAAGCTATCAGTAGATATGCAGTTGCATGTCAACATTGAATGTGTTGATATTCAACAGAACTCTCTCAACAGATAAGTAACATGCATTCAACTAACTGCCAGTTAACTATAAGTTGCATTTTCAGTGGATGTTCAGTTGATGATTCAACAGAACTATTTCAACAGATAAGAAAAATGCATTCAACTAACTGCCAGTTAACTATAAGTTGCATTTTAGTTGATGTTGTGTTTATGTCATTGTCAACAGTGCAATAGTTGATTCAACCGATCTTTCAACAAATACGTTACATACATTGGTAACACTTTATAATATTGTTAATTTATAAGTGATTCAAAAAGTCATTCACAAGTCATATAGAAGTCATTAGATAATGAACACATAATTTACAAAACAGTAATATATAGATTTGTTGTGGAGTAGCAGTAATAGTTGCGTGCTGCAGATGCTAAAAGGAACATCGATTAGACAAACATTTGTAAATAACATAAATCAGCAGCCAATATGAAATGAATAAACAGGTAATATGATAAAGGAAAAAAAAGGAAAACAAATTAATTAATAGACAAACCCCTGCATTCCACACAGACACCTTCAACGAATAAAATCTGGAGAGTGTTGTTGAACCTCAACCAATAACATTGTGAGGGCGCTCAGGTCGCTGCCACGGTGCTGCATGCAGCAGCCGAATGAATAGACATTTGTCCAGCTGTCCCACAGCAGCTCTCCCTCCTCAAAGTGTCAGAGGTTGCGGCGCGTTACCCCCCAGCCAGAGAGAGGCGGACTGTGCAGCCTAAACACATCACCACATATTCAAGTGTGGCACAAGTGATCATTGAAAGGGTTTATTTTTGTGTGACTCTATCGTTTATATTTACATTAAAATGTTGCATAATCTGCCTTTAACATAGCAATTATTAATGTATCAGTTATATATGAACATTATTATAAAGTGTTACCGAATTTCTCAACCTTTTTCCTTTCACCCTATTTTTAGGTCCCATCATTTTATAAGGCCATAACATTCCAGATGTGTCAAATTTGTGAGATGATTAAACTTAATCCGGCTTGCATGCAGTAAGAGTTAAATATGGAACAGGTCAAATATGGTCTGGATAACACCACATTGGGTGTTTTCCAGAGGTGTTATCCACACCACATTTGATGTGATTAAATTCGACCTCTGTTTAATGTAGAACATATTTAATTTATATTTATACT
The DNA here is from genome assembly GCA_026122265.1 of Ammodytes dubius. NCBI lineage: Eukaryota > Metazoa > Chordata > Actinopteri > Uranoscopiformes > Ammodytidae > Ammodytes > Ammodytes dubius. The sequence continues at coordinate 21,849,958 of CM047521.1, read as the reverse complement.
TCTCTAAATTGCCCATATACCCAGTGGCCCTTAAAGGAGAAGTAAGTGATATGGTACGTTTAGCTAACTTCTTGTCAGTGACTGCAGTTAGCAGTCCCCTCCCTTGTACCTATTACCAGGAATCAGCAACTTCAACTGCTCCGCCATTGTAGCCGAGTCAGCTTGTTCACGGCACAGAGACCCGTCTTTATAACGCTCCTGATTGGATTGGGGCAAAAACGAGCGAGATGCTCAAAAATGTATCTGGCAAACTGCAAAGCTGAATGACCTGGAGACCTGTGTTATGAACTGTGCAGAAGTGATTTTTATGCTGTCACGTATATTTACAAAAATATATCGCTTACCCTTTAACAATGTGTTTTCATCAAATACTTTTTTAGCAGCAATTTTCAGTTGTCCGTCTGATGCACAGAAAAGATGAAAAATGTTTTATTTTCATCAAAACAGATGATATACACTGATGACTTTACAAGCATGACCACAACCCCAGGCATCTCTACAGGTTCACAAGTCTATTTTCTGCCTTTCTACTGCTTACCTGTAACTTTTTTTTTAAATCCAGGTGTTTGTCTTTTGGTTGCAAGGCATCTTAAGTTCAAGATCTTTATACTTATTCAATATGTTGGGCAGTTGTGTATATAAATCTCATTTAGACTGAATGTTTCTTGACTTTGACTGTCCAACAGTAATGATTTATGCAACAAGTCCATACAATCACTGCTCATGGCTCAAACAGAGCAGGAAGGAAAAATAAACCCAATAAATGTGTGATTCTTATACTTTGCAAGAGACATTGGCAAGGTTGTTCTCTAGATCAGCTCAGGATAAAGCCACAAGGGTAGTCATGAGCTCTTCCCACATTAAGCAAAAATTGTCACCTGAACCCTCACCAAACTTTATTGGGGAAATGCACAACATATCACCCAGTAGATATATATATATATATAAAGGTCCCCCATAAAGTTGGAATATAATATTTCTGACCTTCTCAAGAAATTATTGTGAAAATGTGATTTATTCTTGATAGATACAGTCTATATCTTCTCAAAACTGTGTTGATCAATCTCCAAACATATCACAGTGAAAATTAAAGCACAATTAACCTTTGCAAACTGTGTATTCAGGCTTGAACAACATTGGGGGTATTGAACAATAGAAGGGTTTTGTTAAAGTGTTTGCACCTTGGTCAATTCAATTAGAAACACAAATTCGAGGGGATTTCATTCATAGGAATGTTCAATATTACTCTTTTAAATGTCACTCACTCACTAATATTATATTAATGTAATTAATGTTTTGATATATTTAGAGATGTTTCTTTCTGTTAACTCTAGTTGACAATAGCTGTCATCGTCCTTAACAAATGAGCGAGATTTAAATTATTCAAAGTGAATATTAAAGCCTACAGTTGGTGGTTATAGTTTGGCATAGTTTTGTGACATCAGGTCAGGTAAGGTTGTGATGCCCTAAAATGTTATTGATGTTTGAAGTATGCCAACTAGTTTTACATTGCATAAGTTTTCCAAATATGAGTGATGTTCGACTTTGGCTGTTGTGTATTTTCTTTTTGTGGATAGTTCTGGAAGTCAAAGAAGAACATTAAGTCTAAATTACTTACATATACACAACTGCCTAAAGAATTTAATAATTAAAAGATCTTGCACTTAAGCTGCCTTGCAACCAAAAGACTAACACTTGGATGTAAAAAAAAAATGTTATGCAGTAGCAAAACAGAAAATAGACTTTAAAGCTGTAGCGATGCCTGGGGTTGTGGTCAGTCAGCCGGAATGTATCAGTGTAGATATCTGTTTTTGTGAAAAAAAAAAAAATTGTTCTATTCTGTGCATCAGACGGACAACTGAAAAGTGCAGCTGAAAAACAATTGTATGTTAATACAGTGTCAAACACGCCATGGCCACTGGGATATGGGCAATTTGGAAAATTTTAAATATGAATTAAGTCTGTTCTAAAATTACAAATAATGTTAAAAGAATATATGTAATATATATATATATATAAAGCAGGAAATGGAACTTCAAGACTGAAATCTAAAATGTAAGAATGAAGTACTAACAACACATGATTTAATAGATGTCAAATGATTCAGTTATCCACACCACAGTTGGCCTTTGATTCCATATTTAACTCTTGCTGCATGAGCAAATAGGATAATATAAAAGGAGTCAAAGAGGATAGAGCAATGTGTGGACCTTAGGAGACCGCAGTTCGTGGTAAGTGTGTGTTTCATCTGCTCTGGAACTTTTCAAAGTAATCACTTATTGAGGAATATGTTGAAAATAGTTATAATATGATATTAACACATTGTTTATTGAATACACTGCAATGGATTATGTTTTAAACAGGATTGAGGAATATAAAAGACATTTCACGGAGAGAGGGTCAGGTATGAACCTCTTTTAACTGTCTTACATTTTGTATATAATTTGTGTGTACCATTACATTTACTTGTGGGCTAATGCTAGATCTATTTGTTTGTTAATGTCTATTATTAATTTTAACTTAGTTATTTTAGTTTATCATGTGACTTGAAGTTATTAGTTTAAAAAAAGATGAATGAGAATACTCCAATTTGCAATTACCTTACAGAAGTAACGTGTCACCATGAGTACCGACGCTGAGATGGCCGCTTACGGCAAAGCTGCCATTTATCTCCGTAAGCCAGAGAGGGAGAGAATTGAAGCTCAAGCTTCGCCCTTTGACGCCAAGACTGCCTGCTATGTGGAAGATAAGGTGGAGTTATACTTGAAAGCGACAATACTCAAGAAGGATGGTGACAAAGTCACTGTCAAAGTCTTGACCACTGATGAGGTTGGTATCATAAAGTAAAAGTAATCTAGGAATGTTTTATGATCAGTTCTCATCGTGACAAATGTATTGTTCCAGGAGAAGACAGTTAAAGAAGCACAGGTCACTCCAATGAACCCTCCCAAGTACGACAAAATTGAGGACATGGCCATGATGACCCATCTCAATGAAGCCTCTGTGCTGTATAACCTCAAAGAGCGTTATGCAGCATGGATGATCTACGTAAGACAATCTGCCTAATGAGAAAAGAGAAATGCTGAAAATGGCTACACTTGTAGGAATCGGAAAGTTAACTGATTAATCTCTATGGTACTTTCAGACGTACTCTGGGTTGTTCTGTGCCACTGTGAACCCCTACAAATGGCTCCCAGTGTACGATACTGAGGTTGTAAATGCCTATAGAGGCAAGAAGCGTGTGGAGGCTCCACCCCACATCTTTTCTGTCTCTGACAACGCTTATCAGTTTATGAATACTGGTAAGTTATAACAACTCTAATGTACAATCTATCATTTTATCAGGTTTCACTTGCAAAAAAACATCGTCAATTCCATTGTTTTTATTTCTAACAGATAGGGAGAACCAGTCTGTCTTGATCACGTAAGTTTCATATTTGTTGACTTTGTTACAATGATTAAATACTTTGAAGAAATTCTTATAAGTCTGTGTCTATCCCCAGTGGAGAATCTGGTGCTGGTAAGACTGTGAACACCAAGCGTGTCATCCAGTACTTTGCAACAATCTCAGTATCAGGCGGACAGAAGAGGGACGAGTCAAAGGTGGGAATATGTTATTGTATCAGTACAATTCAGTGTTATTTAAATGTGATAACTTTCCACGGAAAAAAATATATAATAATAGTAATTTTCTCTATTTAAATTACAGGGGTCACTGGAGGATCAGATTATTGCAGCCAATCCCTGCTGGAGTCCTATGGTAATGCCAAAACTGTGAGGAATGACAACTCTTCTCGTTTTGTAAGTATGGAGGGATTTCTATACATTGGATAAGTCTTGTTACAAATTCCCAATGTGCCGGAACATTAAACATTCCTTTGTTCCAAACAGGGTAAATTCATCAGAATCCATTTCGGCAAAACTGGCAAACTGGCTAGTGCTGATATTGAGACATGTAAGTAACAATCCTCAGAGAGCATACAAATGTCTCTAATTAAGAGTTGGCCAGGATGTGACGAATGAACAATGTTTGTAGATCTGCTGGAAAAGTCTAGAGTGACATTCCAGCTTCCTGCTGAAAGAGGCTATCACATCTTCTACCAGATGATGACCAATCACAAACCTGAGCTAGTTGGTAAAAAGATTGAGTATAGGCACAATGTTTTTTCTTCTTATTTGCTTTTTATACATCACAATGCATTGAATTTGTAACAATTAATTTGATCTCCAGAAATGTCACTCCTCACATCAAACCCCTACGACTTCCCCATGTGTAGCATGGGTCAAATCACCGTGGCTAGCATTGATGACAAAGAAGAGCTGGATGCCACTGATGTGAGTGAACTTCAATTCAAAATATTGACATTAATTATGAGCAGTAAATGCAACATCAAAACTGCTCTTTTAAATTACATTTCTAAATTGATTATTGTGTGGACTAACTCCTTTGAACATAGAACGCAATTGATATCCTGGGCTTCACTCATGAAGAGAAGCTGAGCATCTACAAGATGACTGGTGCTATTCTTCACCATGGTAACATGAAGTTCAAGCAGAAGCAACGTGAGGAGCAGGCTGAGCCTGATGGCACAGAGGGTGAGCATTTCATGTTAGCTCAAAGTGCATAGCTTAGAAACTACAGTAATAAAGTTCCTAATCACTGGGGTATCTGTCATGATGGACAATCACTGTCACATACTGTATGTATTAACTGTAAATCTCTGAAATATTTTCAGATGCTGACAAGGTTGCTTACTTGCTGGGTCTGAACTCCGCTGACATGCTGAAGGCTCTTTGCTTCCCCAGAGTGAAGGTCGGAAATGAGTATGTCACCAAGGGACAGACTGTACCTCAGGTATTCAAGATACACTGTGTAAAAAATACATCTTAACTTTAAGAAAAAGAAAACTGAGAAATGTAATCCCTCTTCGGTTGGTATCATCAGACGCCGCGTAAATTAGCTTTACTTTTATGTTTGTTTATTAACAAATAACATCGATTTAAATATGAAACTATTTTCATTGATTCTTTCGTCTCATTTATCTCATTGGAAGTAGTTCAATAATACCAGGAATCCATCATTTTATAAAATAGCTGACTGACTCAAATCATATATTTTCTTTGTTTTTTCTTCAGGTGATGAACTCAGTGCCTGCCCTGGCCAAGTCTATCTATGAGAAGATGTTCTTGTGGATGGTCCTTCGTATCAACCAGCAGCTGGACACTAAAAAAGCAAGACAGTACTACATTGGTGTGCTGGATATTGCTGGCTTTGAAATCTTTGATGTAAGATTCATTTTCAAAAAATCAGCAGCTTAAACCTTTGATTTCCGAATAATTATTGTGGTGTGGAAGATATTATATTGATTATTTTTCACCTCACAGTTCAACACCCTGGAGCAGCTGTGCATCAACTTTACCAATGAGAAACTGCAACAGTTCTTCAACCACACCATGTTTGTACTGGAGCAAGAGGAGTACAAGAAGGAGGGTATTGTCTGGGAGTTCATTGACTTTGGCATGGACTTGGCTGCCTGTATTGAACTGATTGAAAAGGTAATGATTCAATTTTTTAAATTAAATGTATTTGTTTTGTTGGTCTAAATTAAATAACATGTAGCACTTAATGACATACCTCGTCCTGCTTTTTCCAAGCCCATGGGCATCTTCTCCATCCTTGAAGAGGAGTGCATGTTCCCCAAGGCCTCAGATCAATCCTTCAAGAACAAGCTGTATGACCAGCATCTTGGAAAGACCAAAGCATTTGAGAAACCAAAGCCAGTCAAAGGCAAGGCCGAGGCGCATTTCGCCATGATTCACTACGCTGGTACCGTGGACTACAATGTCACTGGCTGGCTGGACAAGAACAAGGATCCACTGAATGATTCAGTTGTCCAGCTGTACCAGAAGTCCCCAATTAAACTGCTGGCTTCTCTGTATCCTCCTGTTGTTGAGGGTATGCAATTGACTTTAGCAAACTAAAACATACTTTAACTTCATATTTTTATAAGAGCAGCATGTGTTCATGTAAATTGAATGTATTGTTCTAACAATTCATGTCTTCCTAAACTCATCAATAGAGACTGGCGGTCCAAAGAAGGGAGGCAAGAAGAAGGGTGGTTCCATGCAGACTGTGTCTTCACAGTTTAGGGTAAGGTTAACATTGTACATTCTAGTATCAAATCATATCTCAGGTTAAACCAAAACTCACAATTGTTGCATTTTTGACACGAGTTACTATTTTGGATCTACAGGAGAACTTGGGCAAGCTGATGACTAATCTGAGGAGCACCCATCCTCACTTTGTGCGCTGCCTGATTCCCAATGAGTCAAAGACTCCAGGTACGTAGACAACATAATATGTTACATATAGGTGAGAGTGGTTGGTATGTTTTATTTTACTTTGTGCTGATCCAACAAGGAGACTTACTAATTATTCAAAGATGTAATTAAGAAATGTCATTTTATAGGATTGATGGAGAACTTCCTGGTTATCCACCAGCTCAGGTGTAATGGTGTGCTGGAGGGTATCAGAATCTGTAGAAAAGGATTCCCAAGCAGAATCCTCTATGCTGACTTCAAGCAGAGGTAACAAGTGTAACTTTTAACAGACGTTTGATGTAGAGTACTAAAAGAAAATACTCTCACTGACCATTAACTATCATTAAAAGGTACAAGGTGCTGAATGCCAGCGTCATCCCTGAGGGCCAGTTCATTGATAACAAGAAGGCTTCAGAGAAGCTGCTTGGGTCTATTGATGTTCCTGTTGATGAGTACAGATTCGGACACACCAAGGTAAGAACCTTGCTTCCCTTATGTTACTTACGTGAGTTGGTATGGAAGCCCTTGAATGATGTAGGGCACGTGCAAATCTGTTTCTTTGTTTTAAAGGGTGTAATGTATTCACTATGTACTTCATCCTATATTAATTGTATCTTATTTCATCATTCAGGTGTTCTTCAAGGCTGGTCTGCTGGGTCTCCTTGAGGAGATGAGAGATGAAAAGCTATCAGTTCTGGTCACAATGACTCAGGCTCTGGCTCGTGGTTATGTCATGAGAAAGGAATTTGTGAAGATGATGGAGAGGAGGCATGTTAAAAGCAATCTATTATGAATAATGGTACGGAAATGACAAACAACACCATAACAGCAACTTCTTCTCCACAGGGAAGCCATCTATACAATCCAGTACAACATCCGCTCATTCATGAATGTGAAACACTGGCCATGGATGAAGATCTACTACAAGATCAAGCCTCTGCTGCAGTCTGCTGAAACTGAAAAGGAGCTTGCTAACATGAAGGAGAACTATGAAAAAATGAAAATAGACCTGGCTACTGCCTTAGCCAAGAAGAAGGAACTGGAGGAGAAGATGGTGTCCATCTTGCAGGAGAAGAATGATTTGCAGCTGCAAGTAGCATCTGTAAGTAGACATCAACTGACTCTTTTACTTTTTCAAGTTTTTCAGAATTGATTGTTAACCTCTATTATGAAATTAATTAGGAAGGAGAGAATCTGTCAGATGCCGAGGAGAGATGTGAAGGACTTATCAAGAGTAAGATTCAGATGGAGGCCAAACTCAAAGAGACAACTGAGAGACTGGAGGATGAAGAAGAAATCAATGCAGAGCTCACTGCCAAGAAGAGAAAGCTGGAGGATGAATGCTCTGAGCTCAAGAAGGATATTGATGACCTGGAGCTTACCTTGGCTAAAGTGGAAAAGGAGAAACATGCCACTGAGAACAAGGTTTGAAAATATGAATATTAAATAGCAGGTCAAGTAACATTAGAGTATTACTATTTAACATCTTTCTGAAAAACATAGGTGAAGAACCTGACCGAGGAGATGGCCTCTCAGGATGAGAGCCTTGCTAAGCTGACTAAAGAAAAGAAATCCCTTCAGGAGTCTCATCAGCAGACTCTTGATGACCTTCAGGCAGAGGAAGACAAAGTCAACACTCTGACCAAAGCCAAGACCAAGCTTGAACAGCAAGTGGATGATGTAAGTTTACAAATTCACTTTCGAGTGGCAAAGCAAAATTGAACATGAGCATAACTTATAACTTAAATGAATGTTCAGCTTGAGGGTTCTTTGAGCAAGAGAAGAAGCTGCGTATGGACCTTGAGAGATCCAAGAGGAAGCTTGAGGGGGATCTGAAACTGGCCCAGGAAAGCATCATGGATCTTGAGAATGACAAGCAGCAGTCTGACGAGAAAATTAAAAAGTAACTTTGTGTGTGAATTTGAACAAAAACCTGTCTTTTGAATGAGGTGTTCCACTGCTTGAACTCTTACCGTGAACTCTGTCTATTAATCTCACAGGAAGGACTTTGAAATCAGTCAATACCTTAGCAAGATTGAAGATGAGCAGTCAATGGGTGCTCAGCTTCAGAAGAAGATCAAGGAGCTTCAGGTAAAATATTGTCTGACAAAAAACATACTGTATACTTCATCTATTTTGTCTTTATGAAGCAAAAGTTCACTGAAAGACAACACACATATATTCAACAGGCCCGTATTGAGGAACTGGAGGAAGAGATTGAGGCTGAGCGTGCTGCTCGTGCCAAGGTTGAAAAGCAGAGAGCTGACCTCTCCAGGGAACTTGAAGAGATCAGTGAGAGGCTTGAGGAGGCTGGTGGTGCCACTGCTGCTCAGATTGAGATGAACAAGAAGCGTGAAGCTGAATTCCAGAAGCTCCGTCGTGACCTTGAGGAGTCCACTCTGCAGCATGAAGCTACTGCTGCTGCTCTTCGCAAGAAGCAGGCTGACAGCGTTGCTGAGCTAGGAGAACAGATCGACAACCTCCAGCGTGTCAAGCAGAAGCTTGAGAAGGAAAAGAGTGAATACAAGATGGAGATTGATGACCTCTCCAGCAACATGGAGGCTGTTGCAAAAGCAAAGGTATATATCACATTAATGTTTATTTTAATATCCAAAATCTTTAAAAAAAAGTACTGAAAAGGGTAATTCATTTTCTGAATAAAAATTAATTCATGATCTGATCTCTGTTTTCCTCTTTAGGGAAATCTTGAAAAGATGTGCCGTACTCTTGAGGACCAACTTAGCGAACTGAAGACCAAAAATGATGAAAATGTCCGTCAAATGAATGACATTAGTGGACAGAAAGCACGTCTCCTGACAGAAAATGGTATGTATAAGTAATCTGTCTATACATTTTTGTGTATTTAAGCAAAATAACACAATTATGTATTATGACATGTTTTCACAATAGGGGAGTTCAGCCGTCAAATTGAAGAGAAAGAAGCTCTTGTGTCCCAGCTGACCAGAGGCAAACAGGCTTTCACACAGCAGATTGAAGAGCTGAAGAGACAGATTGAAGAGGAGGTTAAGGTAAGAAAAGGTTAAGTGCTGTACAAATCAAATTCATGTGTGATATTTAGAAACGTTGTAAACTAAAAATTATTTCTTGCACCAGGCCAAGAATGCTCTTGCCCATGGACTCCAATCAGCCCGCCATGACTGTGACCTGCTGAGAGAGCAGTTTGAGGAGGAGCAGGAGGCCAAAGCTGAGCTGCAGCGTGGAATGTCAAAGGCCAACAGTGAGGTGGCTCAGTGGAGATCTAAGTATGAAACTGATGCTATCCAGCGCACTGAGGAGCTTGAGGAGTCCAAGTGAGTACAATTAAAACAATTGAATGGCTAGAACGATTGTAATGATGATCTTGTTTCTAAAAAAATATAACTATTTGTTGTTAATTCATGCAAAATATCTTTAAGTACATTTATGTACTAGTTTTTCACAAAGAGATCAAATGCACCTTTTCATACAGGAAAAAGCTTGCCCAGCGCCTTCAGGAGGCTGAGGAGCAGATTGAGGCGACAAATTCCAAGTGTGCTTCTCTGGAGAAAACCAAACAGAGGCTCCAAAGTGAGGTGGAAGACCTCATGATTGATGTGGAGAGGGCTAATGCTCTGGCTGCCAACCTAGACAAGAAGCAGAGGAACTTTGACAAGGTACCGACACTCACTTTGTTTGTCCAGGCCATATCAACAATACAATATACATGTTTATCTTCACAATACCTTTTTTATATTACCATTTATTACATTACCGACTGATCTGTATCAATGGTGTTATTCAGGTCTTGGCAGAGTGGAAACAGAAGTTTGAGGAGGGTCAGGCAGAGCTTGAGGGAGCTCAGAAGGAGGCTCGTTCTGTTGGCACTGAGCTCTTCAAAATGAAGAACTCCTATGAAGAATCTCTGGATCATCTGGAGACCATGAAGCGTGAAAACAAGAACCTACAGCGTGAGTGTTGCTACATTATATTCTATTCAACACATATATGTGTTAAAATGAAGCATCCATATTTCACATGTAAATGCTTAACAACATAAGACACATGCACCTTTCTACAGAGGAGATCTCAGATCTGACTGAACAGATTGGCGAAACTGGCAAGACCATCCATGAGCTGGAGAAGTCCAAAAAGCAAGTGGACACCGAGAAGTCTGAAATCCAGACAGCTCTTGAAGAGGCTGAGGTACATTTAAGAGGATATCTTAAATAATCATTCAAAATCATTGACAAATAAATTATAAACGCTGTGAAGCTGAGCTGAAACTTTCATTATTTCTTATCATTAGGGAACTCTGGAACACGAAGAGTCTAAGATCTTGCGTATCCAGCTGGAGCTTAACCAGATTAAGGGTGAGGTAGACAGAAAGTTGGCAGAAAAAGATGAGGAGATGGAGCAGATCAAGAGGAATAGCCAGAGGGTGATTGACTCAATGCAGAGCACACTGGATTCTGAGGTCAGAAGCAGGAACGATGCCCTGAGGATCAAAAAGAAGATGGAAGGAGACCTGAATGAAATGGAGATCCAGCTTAGCCACGCCAATCGCCAGGCTTCTGAGTCCCAGAAGCAGCTTAGGAATGTCCAGGCAACAGCTGAAGGTATTGTAAGACACAGAGTTGTTACACGCTGGTCAGTATAACTAAATATAGCATTCATTTCGATATGTTTTCCCTAGGATGCACAACTGCACCTTGATGATGCTGTCAGAGCACAGGAGGATTTCAAAGAACAAGCTGCTATGGTGGATCGTAGGAATGGTCTCATGGTAGCTGAAATTGAGGAACTTAGAGCTGCTCTGGAACAGACAGAGAGAAGCCGCAAAATCGCTGAGCAGGAGCTGGTGGACGCCAGTGAGCGCGTTGGACTTCTGCATCCCAGGTGAACACTTTTTCAACATTTCTCCACTAATTTACATATCTAAATATGTTTTAGGGAAGTGATAACTTATTTCTTATCTTTTAGAACACAAGTCTTATTAATACCAAGAAGAAGCTTGAGGGCTGACCTGGTCCAGGTCCAGGGTGAAGTTGATGACACTGTTCAGGAAGCAAGGAATGCAGAGGAGAAGGCCAAGAAGGCCATCACTGATGTAGGTTTACATTCCACGTGTTCTTAATTTTAGTTTCAAAAAGAAAGAGCGATGCTTTTTCCAAACATTTCTAATTGACATTATTTCCTCTAGGCTGCTATGATGGCTGAGGAGCTGAAGAAGGAGCAAGATACTAGCTCTCACTTGGAAAGGATGAAGAAGAACCTGGAGGTCACTGTTAAGGACCTGCAGCACCGTCTGGATGAGGCTGAGAACCTGGCCATGAAGGGTGGCAAGAAGCAGCTCCAGAAACTGGAGTCTAGAGTAAGAATATAATGTTAAGAGTTTGTATAGCTGAAAAATTTAATTTGGTACTTTATTTCTTACTGTGTTCTGTAGGTGCGTGAGCTGGAGGCAGAGATTGAGGCTGAGCAGAGACGTGGAGGAGACGCTATTAAGGGTGTCCGCAAATATGAGAGGAGGGTGAAGGAGCTTACCTACCAGGTACAACCACATGAAGATTTAAGATGTAAAAAAAAACTACTACATGTATTATTGAAAACATTTAACCATGCAACTTTATTTTTTTATAACAGACTGAAGAGGACAAGAAAAACGTTACCAGGCTGCAGGATCTGGTTGACAAGTTGCAGCTTAAGGTTAAGGCCTACAAGAGGCAGTCTGAGGATGCGGTAAGTGAAAACATATACATTTTTGACACTACAGACTTGGTGCTGTGTCAGATTTAACATACACAAAGAATACCTTGTGTCTTCTGGATATTCAAAAAAGTCAATCCCTTTCTTACTCCAGGAGGAGCAGGCCAATACTCATCTTCCAAGTGCAGGAAAATTCAGCATGAGCTGGAGGAAGCTGAGGAGCGTGCTGACATTGCAGAGTCCCAGGTCAACAAACTGAGAGCAAAGACCCGTGACTCTAGCAAGGTAAATATGCAATTGTGTTTTAGCAAAGACAAATCAATTTTAAATTAAAATGTACTCAACATGTTTTTGACCGAAAGTTATTGTTAGTTTAAGTTGATCGAAATGTACCTAATGAAACCCTTTGTTATTTGTGTGCTCTTAGGGAAAGGAGGCGGCTGAGTAAACCACTCCAGCAAATGGGCTGTTTCTAATCATATAATATGATGTGAAATAAATGATACCGCAATAAAATCATTTGATCTTAAATTGCTATTTGTGTCATTTTGATCCCATTGTGGGTAACACTTTATAATAATATTTATGTATAAGTCATTCATAAGTCATATAGAAGTCATCAGATAAAGATGCACACATAATTTACAAAACAGTAATATATATATTCGTAGATGATTAATAAGTGCTATGTTAATATCACAATTGTGTTTTAAGTCATCAATAAAGTTTTAGTTATTCATCAGATGCTCATTAACACGTTGTTAAGTTAGTAATAAGTAATTTAGAAACCTTTTTGCATCCCCCTAATCTCAAGTGTGAACCATTCATCAGGTACAAATATGTAGTAGGGCTGTCCTCAACAAAAAGTTGAATCAGGTTGGTCGAATCTTGCCTACATTCAACTATTCGTCAAATCAAGTTTTTTTTCCTGCTTATTGATCCTTATTCTTATGCCAAATGTTATTCCTTAACCACACAAAGGGGCTAAATGACCTGATTATAGTTTGTCTAGAAGAGTTGGCATAATAATACATCTCTACCTTAGTCATTGACTCACACTAAAGAGATGACTAAAAGCTTGAGTTGGTTTAAAATTGTACGAACATTATAATGGCTGATATTACAAATGTATGATATGTTAAAATCTCACTTATTTATCATCTAAAAATATATATTACTGTTTTGTAAATCATTAGTTCATCATTATCTAATGAATTACTGTATATGACTTGTGAATCACTTGTAATTTACCATTATTATAAAGTGTTACCATCACTTATAAATGAACATTATTATAAAGTGTTAAAGTGTTACCAATGCATGTTACTTAGAGTTCTGTTGAATATCAACTCATTCACTGTTAAAATGCAACTGCATATCTACTGATAGTCCACTGTTTACATTCTACAAGCTATCAAAATAAAGTGTTACTGTTTGGGTTAGTTAAAATCAGTGTGGCCGTCAGCTCCTTAGTAACAGCAATAAAATCAGCAGTCATGCAGACAGTAAGGATAGTGTATCTGATAGACAACTCTTGCTGACTGATACAATTAAACTGCTGAATGCTTGGTTGTCTGGAACGCCTGCGTCAGTGTCTCCCTAAGTGCTGCTGTACGAGGGCTAAACATCTTGAAATAGGGGGTGGGAACTGCTATACACGGAGGAGGGTAAAAAGGATTCATTAGAAATCAGCATCCAGCCGTTATCTGTCTTCATGACTGATTGGGTCAAACAGCAGGCATATGCAGGCATTATATAAATACATACTTATATGCGCTCACAAAACCATCCACTTCTTTCGTATACCCCAATGTGAGCAAACTAAAAACAAAAAGAACTGACTGTGAATTCACACAGTGAAAGTCCGCTAGTTCACTTGCTTTGGTCCAGACCAAATAGAGTTTAGATTTTTTTTATTTGTTGTGGTCCACTTTCATATTGCCCCTTTTGTAAGTGAACCAGCATTAAGAAGTAAAACCACACGTGATCTGAGGTCATTCATTCATTGGACAGACATTCTGGGGTGGAGAGAAGCAGGAAGCACGAAGTGAAAACTGCGAAATATATAACTGATACGATATGGGGTTGAAAATAATAAATAAATAAATAGGCCTACATCTAGCCTATAAATAAAATAAAATAAACATAACATTATTGTTGTTTCATATGGTTATAATGTGTAGGCCTGTGTCAATGTGTGGCTTGTAGCCTATGATGTGAAACAGTATTTACTGTATTTTTGCTGCTGGACGCAGGAATAGGCTCTAGCTAATACACAGCTGATTTAGACGTGTGTCAGCTGGGTGTGAGTTCGGCGCGGCTCAGCTCCAAACTGACACGGGGATAGAAGGTCCCATAACATGGGAAGCAAAATAAAAACACGCACTTCATACAAAGCGCAGCGTGAACCTGTTGTCACTGTGCGGGAGACGCTCCCCTCTCCTTCATCTGATCGCTGAATACATCAGCATGTTTACGCGTCCTGTCTATCAAATGTAATATATTCGCTCGGGGCTCCCAGTCAAACCACAACTAATCTTCCTAACAATGGCGACAACAACACTTTCCCATAATGTGAAGCTGATGGCGATTTATTAAAAAAGAAAAGGCACAGTGCTTCCTGCAATTGGGTCGGATCAAGTCCGGACAAATTCACACCACAAACGAACTGCAGCAGAGTGCGTATGGAAGCGCGTAATCGAGACCACCTCTTCAGCTGGGTCTCGGAGCGTTTGTTTGGTCCGCCCCCGAGTGCGATTGCTGTATTCACACATGTCTGAAAGATGCGCACCGAAGGCGGACGTGCATCTGAGTTCGTTTCAACCGAACTAAACACGGCATGTGTGAATACACCCTTAATATATATTGTCCCCCAACCTCACACTGTGGCTGCTGTGATTCACAGAAAGCACTGCAGAGCTGGGTCAGGTTGTCCCCAGACTGGAACCGGGTGGGTGAGGGCCATTAGCCAGTAACTAGGTCCACTCCAGAGGTTCTGGATGGGAGAGGGTAGAGCAGGCAACTACAGTGTAATGAAACACCTCCACCCAGAACTGACACACAGAGAATGAAGGACCGAAACAAATTTGTAGCATTGCAGTACATACACAGCAATGGATAAACACCTAGATAGATGACCTGATTGAATTTCACCTGACATAAACACACACAAATGAATATCAATTACAGTATTGTATAAATTCAAATTAAATCCTCCATCTCTACATTAACTAATTGAAAATGCTCTTAATGACAAAAAATGCAAAGGAATTTGGTGGAAATGTTGTCAGTAGTTAATAAGAATTAATTTTATTTTAGAATAAAACCAAAATGTTCTCTCTCTCTCTTTCTCTCTGTATCTCTCTCTCTATATATAGGGGAGAACGGGGGAATCTGAGGCATCGGGTAATGTGAGCCACCCCCTTGATTACAGTCCGCGGTGTGTGCGTGCCTGCGTTTGTACGCGCGACCGCTTCTTAGGGGACTGTTCATGTGTGCCAGGAAGCCGACGTTATGTTGATGTCTGATCACACACACCTCTGAAAACTGCAGACGTTTGTGTCCTCGCGGGCTCTGAACAGAGCGGACAATGTTTCTCCTCCTGTTGCTCCCGACATCAACTGTCACCCGCGGCAGTTGATTTGATATACTATCTATGCCCCCGACACAGACGTGACCGTTAGCAGTTTAAAACCTTAAAACACGGCATGGGCTAACGTGCTGCTATGTTTGGCTGCACGCAGCTACTGATCCTGGTCAGCCACAACAATAGAGTGACTGTAGGAAAGAGCCGGTGGGATGTACGGGGCGGATCATTCTGCACATGCGTTAAATGCGTTAAAAAAATGAACGCCGATAATTCCAGAAATTAATCACCCTGCGTTAAAGCGATAATTTTGACAGCCCTAATTTTAACGTCATACACATTGTAGAAAAGCCATCATGCCAAGGAAATACACCAGGAAGACGACCTGGGGCAACCACAAGGAAAGAACACCTTCTCATCTTTCCCTGTAACCGTCAGGGCTGGAATGTAGAGTAGGCCTAGTTGTAGAGTGACATGACAGGCTGATGTTATAATCCAGTTGGGTCTTCTACTGTGTTCTGACCCCCAGACTGTGTTCTAATCTAACTGGTTCTATCTTTCATTTGAATCTTATTAAAACCTTTTGAATTATAATGTGTTGTATTTGATTTTGTTCAGAGTTACTTTCAAGTGTTTAGAAAATTTGCTTTGCTTAATTGACCAAACCCCATCATTCTTTTACTAGTCCGACATTAGTTCAGGAATGTGTGGCTAGCTTTCAGGATTCTAACTGTTACAATATGTGTTGTTATGGTAGTTTAAGAGTAGAAAAAGTAAGTGGATCAGTTTACTCCCTTGATTTTTCTGGTCTGTCTCAGTTTACCCCACAGCTGGGGTAAAGTGAGCCACATGACAACTTTTTTTTAAAACAATATTTTCACTGCCCTTTGTCTTGAAAAAATTATGCTAATGCCCATTTCTAGGAAACATCCTGAATTAATGGGAAATGTGTAAATTTGAGTGATAAATCATTTTAGCTCGCTTAGAGGGGAGCAAATTTAGCCTGGCATTCCCAGACCTGCCACTAGGTGCTGGCAAATTAAATTTGCTGCGCCTGTTGTTCTGGACAATCCGGGCTCACGTTTCAATTGGTTCTGTCTAATATGGGCACGCCAGAGCCCTTTGTATGGTGCTCTGGTAGTAGTTTAATTTAACAGTTTAACAGCTGTTCGCTAAACGAACAGGGCTTACGTCACCTTGTGCATCGCTCTGATTGGTTGTAGTGCTATCCAACTGTATGCAGTGGCATTCGAAATGCACGAGTAGGAGTCGCCCCTTGAGTTGGAAATTACTATTGATCGTGGCCAGACCCTCTATCGTTCAAGATATCAGGGTCTGGATTTCCAAGCTAGAGCAAATGTAAAAAGTGGCTCTGATTACCCCGTTCTCCCCTATATATCCACTCTATAAAAAGCTTCAACCATCAAATATCATTAAAAAGGGGGCACCCTTAGCTCAGTTGGTAGGGCGTCCCCCCCATGGGCCTCAGCCAGCAGCGGATGTCACTCCCCTCTCTGCCCCATTTCAACTCTGTCTCTACACTATCAATAAAGCATAAAAAATGCCAAAAAATATCTTAAAATAAAAAAATACATAATTAAAAAACACCTATCTCTTTCAAAGTCAAAATCATTATCATGTCTTTACTATCCTGTTGGCACCCGGCTCTGTACTTCTTTGTTTCAGAGCCATAGAGAGGCTATTATAAAGCTGTATTGAGAAACAAACCCAGGAATCTACTGTATTAGCTACAATTGCACCTCAGGCAGGGACTCTGCCCATGCAAATACTGTAATAGATTATTATTCAAAGGCCTTTGCACACTCACTGAAAAGTTCCCCAACTGTAAAATAGCAAGCCAGATAACTGAGCGCTGCAGTTCATCTATCTGAACCAACCCTGTCACGACAGGTGAGGGAAATGATAATGGTGGCCGGATCACAAGACACATAATAGAAGTAGACCGTCAGTCAGTACATCCTTCTGAGTGACTAAGCTTATGGGCAATGTTTCCATACCATTTGCTGTTTCCCGTAAGCTTGAGTGGATCTCCACCACCTCCCACTCTCTTGTGTTTTTTCTGGTTGTGCAGGCAGGATGTGTGAGATGGGACTGTCATATGAGCCTGGTGTTGAGTTAGCGGGTAGAGTGGTGTCTCATCTCAGGCTGTGAGTGTGTGAGCGACAAGGAAAAGAGAAACATGTGAACATGTGAAATTATAAATGAGTTACAGTGTCAGGGCCGGTTGGAAAGTTTTTTTTTTATAAATGCATACATGTTTCCATTGCAAAGGGGACAGTTTATTGGTATCGAATCGTAAGAGACAGTCTAAAGGTGTCTTTAGACAGGGAGAAGCACATTTTCCCCAACAATATTCAACCCTTAGACCAATGTTGTTTATCTTGTCTCTGAGAGTTTACCATCATTAGATTTGATTAAAGAAAATTAAAGAGAAAGAAGATATCAGTATCAACTGAGGAGGGATCCCTCTTTCAGGAGGAAAAGACAC
Organism: Ammodytes dubius; assembly: GCA_026122265.1. Lineage (NCBI taxonomy): Eukaryota > Metazoa > Chordata > Actinopteri > Uranoscopiformes > Ammodytidae > Ammodytes > Ammodytes dubius. The sequence continues at coordinate 21,831,857 of CM047521.1, read as the reverse complement.
ACAAAATGATGCTGTTGGTACAGGGTAAAGTAGTGAGAGATCAAATACTCGATCAGTAGTTTTCAATAAAGCCTTAATCCTGCCACGTTGTTAAGAGTTTAGTTCCAGTGATTTGGCAATGATACAGACGCTCATCAATCAACTGAAATAAATAGACCAAATGAACTGCAGTAGTTTTATTTGATCACTTGATCTAAAGCCGACAAAAAAAAATAGGCTTTTGAATGAACTGGACCTGACCCAGAGAGGGCACGCTTAAATCAGAGTCATAATAATTATCAGTGGTTCATCTCCACGAAGGACAGTGTTCCCCAGCATGGTCACTGCAGTCCTGTTCACTTGTCCGGACTCTTTGATTGAAAGCTATCTAAATGGACTAAATTGACTGTGCAGGAGCCAGCCCCAACAATGGACACTGTCTGTGTACTGTACACCATCCTGTATCATTCATTTCAAATTCAGGCTCAACCCACATGGCAAGAGGTAAACAAAACTGGGCTCATAAGAGAGCCTTTTTATAAGAACAGGATGCTGCATGATGACTGATCGTGTGATGTGTAGATCTGTTGATCAGGCCATTGTCGGCACTCAGTCGGATGTTCAAGAAGAAGAACTTTACTTTGGCACCTCTCCAGCTACCAGTTCAAACTATGTAGTGCCAATACCCATAGGCTACTGTCCGCTATTAAGTATGGTAGAAAAAAAGATTTAGGATAACCCAATTATTGTGGTCGGATTCAGTATGCTTAAAAATACCCGGGTGTCAACTACATCTGGCCGAGATTATTAGTGTTGAAATCCGCAAGCGACGTCACATCAACGGAGCCTCTGTATGAAAACAACCGAGATCAAGGCACAATGTTATGATGAAATAAATAAGTAAAAGTATGTCCAAATTGTATACGTACTACATGACAACTCGATTATTTTTCATGGTCAGATGAAGTAGTATGTAGAATAAAAAAAAGAAAGCAATTTGGAACGTGGCCAATACTTATATTGTGCGGCGGAGACTTGAGTGTGAATCCCACAAAACCACACGCCTTGCACAAATACCCCAAACCAAACAGCGATGTTCCATTTTTCCATGTGTGAAACAAAGCTTACGTTATGTCATCCACCCCCTGTGTATCTTCAGACTCGCTTCAGTGAAACAATCATCATTTGTCATCCCACACTCAAGAGCGGCCATCCCAAATGACATTCCCTTTCAAGTGGATGCCTAATGAAGACAAAAACTATTTTCTTTTTCGGAGGGAGGAGAGCAGCCTCCTGTCTGCAAGGAATTACGCCCATGTGTTGGTGAGTGTGTGAAAGAAGCGGGGAGGTGACGCAGGGATGATACACACAGCTCAAAAGCAGAGGGGGCATATAGTTGTAGTGAGGAGAATGAAAAGTGACTGGAGCTCAGCCCAATGGCAGCTTAATGACGTGCGGTCAGTTGACTCCGTCTCAATTAATCAGACTGCTCTTTCCCGCTCGCCTCCTTTTTTTTCTCCCTCTCCATCTCCCCTTGGCTCTGATTCCTCCCTTTGTCTCCGGCCCCTGAGTGAGGAGAGGGCGCTTTGTTCTCCCTCACTGTCCGGCTCTTTTATTTTTTCCTTCTCTGTCTCTGTCTGTGCTTCTCAATTCCTCCGCCATCTCCTTCACCCTCTCCCTTCTTTTTCTCATGCCGTTACTGGCAGCTCCCTCGAACGGACAGTTTTCATTTCTCCTTCGTCTCTAAATTAGCGAGAGACTGAAAGAATGAGGCCATTTTACTATCACCCCCTCTATCAACCGTGTTGCAGCCTGTCTAAGGCTCGAAAGGAACAAAGTCTTCCAACTGCCAGTGAATTTGTTTTTGAAGAAAAATGCGTGCCCACGTTGGCACGTTGTTGAGTCTAAGAAAAAGACTAATTTGTGTAGATGGGGAAATGCATCCAAGGCATGTTCACTCCTGGAACTAAGAGGAGTACAAGAGGGTGAAGTACTGTGCCTCGGAGTGTGTGTGTGTGTGTGTGTGTGTGTGTGTGTGTGTGTGTGTGTGTGTGTGTGTGTGTGTGTGTGTGTGTGTGTGTGTGTGTGTGTGTGTGTGTGTGTGTGTGTGTGTGTGTGTAGAGAGAGAGCTTAGCTCTCCCATGTCAGTTGCTATCTGCTTCCCTGGAGGTCCCAGGGGGTCCTGTTGACTTCCCAGGGTGGTCCTGACTGGGCTGACATTTCGAGGACTGGTCTGTGAAGGCCTGTAGGGCTGTTGTGTGCAACAGCAGTCACAGCTACTGTCCGTCTCTGCCTTGCTCCTCTCTCACACTCTTTTTTTAGTCCTTTGTCTCTCGAGATTTAGTCCCTGGTTGTCACACCTTTCTCTCCCTGCCACTTTCTTTATGTTTGGTTTCAACATTAAGGGGGGCACATTATAGAGTGGGATGTGGGGGTGATCCCCCAGGCATTTTTGACACCGCATTTCCTACATCTTGGTAAAATGTTATGCACTGATTTGTGCCTTTGCCAAATCAATATGGTGGAAATGTATTCTTTTTTGTAATAGCAACATTCATGTATCCAGTGACACAAATATAATAGAATATTATGCAATAAGGCTTAAGAGTTCTGTATTGGTTTCAAATGTGTTTCTCCTGAATTGTTCTGTATTGTTACAGTTAGCTAAACTGCAACTTAAAGCGGATACGAGTAACATTTAAATATCTTTTAAACAGCCTCATGTTTCCTCTGATAATCATAAATTACATTTAACAGCAAACGAGACCATCAGTGCAAAGAAAGACGTTTTTATATAGTTTTTATTACTGCTTTTGGTCTGGTCGCACACCCAGTCCGATTTTCGGTTCGCTCGTGCAGGCTCTATGGTCACATATCCGTATTGGTTGCAGATTTCAGTGTGGCGCTGCAGCGCGATTTGAGAAGCCTATCCCTCCAGGTGAGGGAAGGGGAGCGGGAGCCTTGTTTGAGACAGTTATTTGTCGTCATAATGACTGATAACGGGGCTGAACCATCAAAGAAAAAAAAGAGAATGCAATGAAGAAAAGCTATAAGGGAGAGTGACTACGGGCGGGACGAGGACGTTGCCAAGCAACGTATATACAATTTCACGAGAGCGAAACTAGACTGACTAAATGAATGAGCGGTTGGTACTAACACAAAGTTTGCTTTGCTTCACCATCATCAGATAACCATTATCTGAAATAGTCATTGTTTACATCAACAACACAAACACATTAGGCTACCTCATCGTGATCCATAGCCTACTAACTGCCGTCTCTCTTTCATTCGCTTTCTGTGAGGACACAGCTCCGTGAGAGAGAGTAGTTAGGTGACGCTGCTGAATCAACTCATTGCAAGCAGGTGTGTGTAGCCTACTGACTGGCATTAGTTGATGCAGTGTCAAAACCACTCTCACGGAGCCGAAAAGAGTCCTCACACTTTCAACACACGAACATGCACTATATTGCGCCCTTCTCAGTCCACACTCACACGCCTCGCACGAGCATTTGCGACAGCGGGCGTCGTAAAAATACTACCGCTTTTGTCCAAAGGGGACGCCAACGTGCCATCTTACTCGTAGTGCCTTTAAGGCAAAAGTGTGGAACTAAATAACGATAGCATAACATCAGTAGACATTTGAAACCATCTAGAAACCCTGAAGATAAGAAAGTGAAGTGCATCGGGAGAGTCACCACGGTGGAACATGAAGACCAATATGCATCCGGCTCATACGTGACTGATCGTGTTCCGGCACTGGATAACCTCTAAAACATTGATGTAATACTGTATACTATACTATTATGTAAACTGTTGCTCTCCAAGCGGATATAAAAAAGAAAACAAGAAAAACAATTCAACAAAAAAAGCGGAAAAAGGCTATCTCTTTCTCTATCTGTCCATCCACTGGTTTCATTTGTATCACACAAATACAACTCTGCCTCTCTCCCTAACACACATTGTTCCCCTTATTTCCATTGGTGGGGTCAATGTGCTGGGCAATCTGCCACGAGAAGCCCGGCTGTCACAGCTCTTACATGTTGGGAGGCGGGGGCAGGCCTCTTCAGCAAGCAGGCTGACAACCCCCTTAAGGCCCCACTGTGCAGTAGTAACCACAGGTCAACTGCTCCAGGAGGACTTATAATGTATAGCCATGACATGGGTTGGCAGCTATGTAGAAGGACCATCAATGTAGTTTTCATCTGTGTTGTTGTAATTTGAAATGTGTTTTTTTATTTATTTTTTACTAAAGAAACTAAACCATCATCCCAACCTTCTCTTTTGGTTTCATACATAAATATTGTCTGTATCATACGCAGTACATTTTATGTTTAGAGTGAGAGCCCCTTCAATCCAAATCTCAACCACTTCTTATGCCATATTGTGAGTTTTAGGGCAGAGGTCTACCCTTACTTTAAGATAGGTAAACATGTTGGAGTAGCAGCATTCCTTGTTTATGTACATTTCTCGGTAGTGTGTTTGAGGCATTGCAATGGATGGGTGGATAGATGGACGGATGGACTGATAAAAAAGATTCCATGCGGTAAACGACCTTTGCCGGTAATACAATGGCACACAGGGCCAACTAAAAGAGAACTATAAAGTGATTCCAACGCAGGTCGTATTAAGTGTGTGCCGTATTAAGAGAAGTGAAGAAAGTCTTGACAACTAACTCTTCAGCTCATTTCTTTCCAGGATCTTTAGCCTTCCCAGTGGTGTGCCCATCTGTAATTACTGACTCTATCTGATTATAATCACCAGCCTGAAAAGACAGATACCACATCCCCTTTTAAGCTCTCCAACAAAGACCAAGGAAGGCGCAACGCTATATTTCTCTCAATTATCTAGTCGGCATCGAATGGCTTGGTGCTGAAGTTCTAAAAGTTTGTTTGCCAATTTGCCTTGTCAATTAGATTCTTCTCCTATGGTAAAAGACGGTGTGAGAGAAGAAATATGAAGGGGAAAGTAATTACAACTTTTTTTGCGAGGTTTGCAGTTGTTTCTGTGGCGCCACTGTACCAACCCTTTCTTTTTTCATCGCTTTTATTGGACTTCCCGGAGAGCCCTGTTCCTTTGTGTTCCTCAGCAAGAAAAGAGATTAGACACAAACACAGATAGCTGGTACACATATGTGGAAACACACATGGACAAAAAGAGAGACAGCTAAACAATATGATTGATGACACCAATGTTTTTCTCCTCTCTTTTATTTCAGCACACTGCTGCAGCCTGCAAGGCTCAGCTATTGTGCTGGGAATGTTTTTTTTTAGCAATAGATTTCTCCTCCAAGCACATAATGATCTGGAGCTAAAGTTGTAAATAAATTAATAATCTAAATTCAAAAGCGGTGTTAAGGAATGGAGGGCATTTAACGCTTGAGTAGATTTTATTCTAAAAAAGTAAAAAATTAAATAAAACTCCATCAGAGCGAAGCATATTTTCCCCTCATTATATTCCTGAAAGCTTGACTGACCCGGTCTTTGTGTTTCTTGTTTGATAATAAATTGAGGAGGAATACGGAGAGAGAGAGAGAGAGAGAGAGAGAGAGAGAGAGAATTAGGCAGAGGAGCAGAGATAGGTCTGCTATCTGACACTTGGCCGTCCTTTTTGCCCTTGTCAAAGCCTGACACCTCCCTAATCCCCGCTCCCCACCACCACCACAAACCCCATCTCAGCTGGCCAAGGTTGGCTAGCAGACAGGCCTGTCACCCAGCCACGAATCTGGGACTTGTCTTAGCCCCCGTCCAGATGCATGCACCAGAATTCACGGGCTGTCCCACGGGCATGCTTTCCCTACCTCTCGAGAATTTTTTATTTTTTTTTCCTTTACTGGCGTGTTTCTTTATGTGTATTAATGTGCTTATTTAAAGAAACAATGGTGCTTAAAATCAAACCGTAGCCATTATTTACTTCAACTGAAATGCCAATTAAGTTCACTGGACAACCGCCAACAAAAACACTACCCTATCCATTCGCAGCCTGTGCTCCTTAAGTTTACAGTACAATCTTTTTACAGCTTTAAACACACACACACACACACACACACACACACACACACACACACACACACACACACACACACACACACACACACACACACACACACACACACACACACACACACACACACACACCACACACACACACACACACACACACACACACACACACACACACACACACACACACACACACACACACACACACACACACACACACACACACACACACACACACACACAGCATAAAGTGCCAATTAAATTTCTCCAAACATCAAGCACGGAATACAAGAAAAATGTTTTGTGGCAAAACGACTGCACTGTTGGACCACACAAGAAATATTTACCTCATTATCGCCTACGTTATATTTTTCTTTCTGAAAACGCTGTGCACATACAGTGCTTGTCTGCTTTGAAATTATGTTGCTATGCCTCACGTAACAAGCCTCCACACATTTCAAAAGTTTAAAAAAGTTCTGACATTAACTCTTCAAGTTCATCCAAAGCCATATATGGGCAGATGGAAGTGGGTGGTGTGTCCTTTTGAATTTAATTTATTTTAGACATTCAGAGAGTCATGAATGGATACACAAAGTTTTTTTTATACATATTTTGATACAATAGTGAGAAGAATATGTGTGCTTGCAGCAAGTGCTGGAAATGCATCACACATTGCGGTTACATGGCACAACTAGATTGGATTATCACATATATCGAACAAGACACTCGAACGGACCGTGTCACTTGTCTGAGTATACATGGCCTTTCAGAAATCGGATAAATGTCCGATGCATGGCTGTCTCCACTATGCTAGGTGGCGCTGTAGCCCTTTCAACCATGCTTTCAACAAGTGGTTTTAGAGCCACGTCCGGTTCTCTTCCGTCAATAACCCATGGTGTAGCCTATCACGCGCAGGCACACAAGCACAGAACGAGAAGTCCGATATGCGATATCCGATCCCTGTATACATGCAGAGAGAAAGCCGACAATGAACGAATTATCTAGGTGTGCTTATCCGACTTCTCTTGTCCGTTATTGTGCCGATTTGTGTCCGAAGTAGATCGGATAAAGGTGTTTACATGCAGTTTAAAAGTCCTGTTGAGGTCTTATTCGTTTAGTTATCCGATTATGAGTCTGCATGTAAACGCACTGACAGTCATCTTCTTCCATTGAAACAACAAATAAAACACAACATGAATTTCAAACCCATATATGCTTAATTTCATTGTCTGATTGTGCCATCAGCATTTGACAATACTCAATACGGATAGACGTTGACCCAAAGTTCACTGTCATCATGTTAAAGTCCCAGAACCATCAAACAAGTGGTTGTAATCCTATACTTTAAAACGAGAAGTAGGATAGATTGAATAATAGAAAAAATAATTATAACTGTCTCTAATAAGAAGGAAGGGGTTGTTGGCCTAATCAATGTATGCCTTCATTATGTCCAAGCTGCTTACAACTTTATGATCCTTTTTTTGCTCTTGCATGCGTGTATACTAAAGAAAAGTATGCATTTTCTCAGAGGAATACGAGGGATAATCAGATACTGGGACCACTGACTTACCAATCAGCTGAGTGGGTAACAAGTGTGGATCTCTCCTCTTCAGTAACGTCTGCAAAACAAAATATCAAACACACACACACACACACACACACATACAATCCTGATATTATTATAACTTGAGAGGGGATCTTTGAAAACAGACTGTGCAAAAAAACACATAGCTTTGAATGCATGGCTATAGAAATGAACAAATTAAGTTTGTTAAGTGTTTTCTCCGACTAAGCGAAGACAAACAGAATCAGCAGCTGAAACTTATGAAACCACTGCAACAGCTTTAAGACGCTAATTATGAACCCACGTAAAATCAAAGGACATATTAACATGTGCTGGGTTTAATAATAATAATTACTTTTCACACACTAGTATTTAATATGTAACAAATCTTTTCATGTATGAACACGGTATAAAATATAATTATAAGCTACACTGTATAATTACATCTACATATTATAATATCTGTAGAAAAACCTATCACATGAGCTGTGTTTATGGGATAAGGTGGTACATGACGGATGGGTTAAAATATATCCCAAGATATCTGTTTAGACCTTAAATACATGAAATACAAAAGTTGACATCCGTCAAAGTAGCAACCTTTCAGTGCCACACACACTGACATAAAACCTAGGCATGCAAGCACGCACACACACACACACACACACACACACACACACACACACACACACACACACACACACACACACACACACACACACACACACACACACACACACACACACACACACACACACACACACACACACACACACACACACACACACACACACACACACAAATGTCTGGCCAAACAATGTACAAGGGTAAGTAACAATATATTGATAATATGAGTAATCATGTAGAAATTCAATGTTTTTCACGCTGCAAATGGCTTTATGGAATCTACTTAATAAGGAGAATGTTATAATTCTCTATTATTTGTATTCAGAACTACCTGTGTAGTGATGGTGAGATGAGGCCCCGTGAATTGATCGAATCTTTCGGGCCAAATGCTTCACCAAAAGGCCTGATCGACAAAGCCCCATTTAACAGCTCATTTAGGAATACTGACATCTGCTGGTATGTTACAGTAGTGGCTCTCTGTTATTTTTCCAGTGTGTAAAAATCTCCATTAGAGGTATTTTAAAGCCAGATGAAAAACCTAATCTATCCTGATCCTGGTATCTTGATAGAGTAATAGGCTAATGATTGTATATAAAAATATAAATTGGTCATTTGTGATATATTGACACATATAATATAATAATAGTATATTATAACATAATACATATATAGAGTGTTGGATGAGTGGTGTATATACGTTGTTGGATGAGTGGTATTTTTTTATGGATAAATAACCATATGATGTGCTTGTGTGACTGGGTTATAACTGGGATTGGGGAAGTTGGCTGGGGGATGGGGAGGTGTTTTCAATGATTTTTATTTAGGAACAAGATTTTCTCGACTGTGTTGGGGCTGTTTAAACGAATCGGATCACTTCACGAGGCAGTCACGTGACTAAACACAAACGAAGCCCCGTTTGTCAAACGGGGCTTCGTTTGTGTTTAGTCACGTGGTGCTGTGACAAACGATACAGGCCTCGAGACAGGCTTCATGTGGACACGCCCCCCTTTGCTCGACACAGGCTTCGGGGCTTCCGTGTCGGACGTAACATCACTATACCTGTGTAACTGATGGTCCATTGTGACTACAAGGGCAAGTGGGTTCCATCCCCCGCTCCTCCCCCGCCCAGTCTACCTCCGCGCTCCAAGTTCCCTCCGTGCGACGTATGCTGTTCATACCAAGGGAATGAGGGGAAGTGCAACTATTAATGAAATGCAGCGGAAGAGTTTTCCCGAAAATCTACATTGTTTTTGTGCTGTGATTCATGTCAGGTTGCTCTAGGAGTCATTAATGAAAAATTAAGACCAGAAAAGAAGTATAAATTTAATCAAAGACCCTGCGCCAGGATGAAGACTGTCCGTCAGACCTTCTCAATTTAGTTTCAGTTTCAGAGCGCTGACAGCCTAGCAGCTGCTGGGGAGCAGCGCACTAAGTAGCCTAGGCCTACTAGTGGGTCCTACCATTGAGAAGGAATTGCAGAACGGCGCTGGCAGTGCACGCAATGCGTCGTGTGAACACTGCCCTATGTAGCCTAAACAATACAGGTTTGAAAACCCACCGTAGCACCAAACACTGCAGCGATCGTTCGGTCGCAAGTAGGCTATCAGACATTACCAGCAATACAATTTGCAATGAGCCAACTATAGCCTACCTTTCATTAGGCCTAGTTGCTGCTGGATTGGAAGTGTCGCACAGATCCTTTATCCAGCTGGGTCAGAGCGGCTAGCTGCTGTGTTGTTTGACCCTGCTTATCAATGTCCAGCCTTTCTTAAAAGGTCCTTCTCTAAATAAAAAAGTTGGACATTAAATCCACTCCTTCTCCTCTGTAATCCACTGTGTCATCTAAAACATCTATCAAACATAGAAGAAATCTGACATAGGCTATAGGCCTACTGCCTTCTAATGGGGCTAGCTAGCTGTAGGCTAGTAGTTCAAGTAGGCTACTTTCCCTCCCGATGGTGGCTAAGCGACAAGGCAAGCTAGAAGCATGGACCTATAAAGAAAGGCTAGAAGGCCTAGCCTTGTAAAATAATATGCCCAACTCGGAAAACTCAAAATCTGATTGGTTAAAGAAAATGTCAATCAACAACATCGTCCCCATTGTCTTCAACGGGGTGAATCTCTCGGAATTCTGAAGACCTCGGCCGGATTTTTTTTTACCCAGAGACAGCGTAGGGAACTAATCTGATTGGATAAGAGCTCTATAAATAGGCACTGAAGGAAAAACTATTTTATTAGGCCTACGTATTTAGACTTCTGTGAACAAACCTTTTTAAATAGATAGATTGAAAACATTTTAGTCAAATAATAAAATGTTTGAATTATATTTTGAACAAAAAATATATAATTGTGTTGTTCTGAAAGTCTCTAGGCCAGCAGAGAAGGCTTTGCAGGCCATGACGGCTCACCACTGGTTTTTACAATGATTTCCTTTTACAGATTTATTGACAAATAGTACCATTTCATGTCTGGCGATTGAAAACAATACAGTAAATGCATTTGAGGCATTCTTTGCTCATATCTAGGACACACTCTTTCCATACACCAGTCCATAATGAGGGCACAGCAGTGAGATAGTGTGTGTGTGTGTGTGTGTGTGTGTGTGTGTGTGTGTGTGTGTGTGTGTGTGTGGTGTGTGTGTGTGTGTGTGTGTGTGTGTGTGTGTGTGTGTGTGTGTGTGTGTGTGTGTGTGTGTGTGTGTGTGTGTGTGTGTCTGTGTGTGTGTGTGTGCACATGTGTGTGCTTGTGAAATCTGGCCGTGGAAGTGTAAGGGCCAATATATCAACACTCCCTGGGGGTCCGACGGGTCCCCGAGCACCATCCCTTCACTTTATTTTCTTTCCATTCTCCTCCTCTTTCATCACCACCTTCCTCTGCACCTCTGTTGGCTGATGTCTGACCCTGGCCTGCGGGAGCTTGGAAGTGACATACTACAAGCTTGTCCATGTGTCGGAGTGCACTTTGATGAGGTGAAATAATGGTCACACAGACACACACCCCAGTGCACACAGGAACAAATGTACACACATATACCCCCCGTGAGAGGGGGAGATGTACACTTGCTGAAGTGGATTAGGGTATGATTTCCCCCTCAGGCTCGTTGTAACACTCTTCCCCGCTGACCTCAAACTTCGGAGTCCCTCTTGACTCATGCAGAGCAAAAGGGTCAGACTACAAGAAATGGATTTGGACTTTGTACCAAGAACATCAGCAACACTTACCCTGCGTTCCAAATTGCATACTCTTTCTTTTTTTTATTCTACATACTACATCTGACCATAAAAATAATCTAGTTAGCATGCAGTAGGCATACAATTGCGAAATACTTTTACTTATTTATTTCATTATAACATTGCACCTTTCATGCCTTTCACGCCTTTTGTGCATTTATATCACATCAGTTGCATCCCCGGTTGTTTTCATACAGAGGCTCCGTCAATGTGGCGTCACTTCCGGGGAGCAAGGGATTGTGGGTCAGAATCGCCCATATAGTATGCTGATTACAACACTAAATCCAGGTCATTTTTAACCCTCTGAGGTCGCCTCACGCGCCCCCGCGTGAATGCGCGCGTGCGCGCATATTTTTATTAATATCTCTGTGAATAAACGGCTGAGAAATGAAATGAAAACATCGTCTGAAACTAGAGATTCTCCTGTTTCCGGGGTATGTTCTCGCGATACTCTCCGTCCACTACAGGCTTAGAAAACACCGCGAGAAGTGAGCCTCCTTCTCCAGGACATTGTGCGTCACTCCATGTGCTATTGGTTGGACCTGCTTGTCTCGTTGCGCAATTGGTTGGATGTGCTTGTCTATCAATATTTCTGAAACAAAACCCACCAATCAGCACTAAGTAAAACACTAAGGACATACCTTATTACCGTAGTACCTGGGTTTTTTTACTGAAGGGAACAGGAATCTTTCAGTGGAAACAATGGCGACAAGAAAGTTGTAAACAGACGCTGCTGTTGCAGAGATTTGCAGAAGTTAGTAGCCATGAAGAAGATGGCCATTCTGACATCGAAGGATTTGATTCAGGCGACGAATGTGGTTATGAAGATCACATCGACCCGTTTGAAGACAGGTAAGAGAATTTACAAAATCTCTTGTAATCTGAAACTTGCGTTTACTGTGCGCAATAGTCAGTTGTCGCGTAATGGTTCTTATTTCCAAGGCTTGACTTCTAGCACAACATTGCGACGTTTCAGAGAGTTTCTTAGCCTACACTTATCTAATAATAAACAAATAAATAAAAAACGATAATGTGGCATGTCAAATATAGTTTTTTATTCAGTGTAGAAGTCTTGTGTCATAGTAAAATAATCTAGTTTGGAAACAGTTTTGCATCAACTATTGTTTGCACACAATTTGTGAAATTTGAGAGAGTGTAAACATTTCTATTAGTATTATAATGTAACAAGGGTCACTTGTTGTTGCTTTGTACAATGAAGATAAAATTAAAGGACAGTTGGAAATCAGTTGTCTCTCCTCCCCTTACATACACATCTAAGATGCTAAGAACTGTGTGTCCCTACCCCACACATTAGAAGGTGCTAACTGTGTTGGGGAGGGAAGAAGGTAAACAGCAGTTGGGGTTTTCAGTTATAAAGAAGAAAACTCAGTCTTTCTTGTCCTTTTTTTACAGACAGGACTAAGAGCTGCCTGAACCCAGCCCAGCACCTTCCACTCCTGCAGCATCAGCACCACCTGTGTCAACACCTTCTTCCCTGCCCAGCACAAGGTCCATGTCCAAAAGGAGCACAGGTATAAGGCCTCCAGCTACCCCATCACCCGCATCAAATAGGTCCCGTGCCCAAATTCCCCAGGTACCAACCCGAGCGCCACCCACACCTCGAATACCACCAGCACCCACACACCCAGCTGCAATGTTGCCCTCTGCCTGCAAGTGGACAGGAACTGTTTAGCAAAGTGGCATGGCATTGACATTTAGCTTGTAAATAGTGTATACTGTACATAGTGTGTAAATAGTTTGTAATTATTGTTTTTCCTGCGTGTTGTTATATATAGTAAACTGTTTGTTTGAATTTTTTTTTGTGATGCTCCCTTTTTTATTAGTATACATCCCATGAGTCTTTATATGTGGTACAAAGTCTTCATTCGGTCTAAATTCCTCATGCTTTGTGAAAGTAGAGTTAGAGGCAACATTTCTACCAAAAAGCGTTTGGACCAAAATTCATATTAGTCATGTTTTGTGCACTTCCCTACTGTTTTTTGGAAAATTTCCACTGCATATTTGAAGCTAAGGCTTGGGAGAAGCAATTTCAAGAGCCAAAACAACCCCTCAGGATGACTAAAGGTTATTATTTCACACAAATCTCCAGGTTTTTCAAAAATCGCAATGCATTTTTCAGCATTCAAGCCAATTATTTATTTACACAATGGTCTAGGACATAAATAGACCTCATAAAACTAATGGCCAATGGGTTCTGAACATTTCCATATAAAACACTTTGGTATTATTTATCTTCTTGCACATTTAAAATAGGTATTTATAGAAGTATGTAAAATCCGAGAAAATACCCTTAGACCTCAGAGGGTTAAGGATACTAAATCTGACCACAAAAATTGGGACATCCTAAATCTTTTTTTTTTTACAATACTAAATAGCAGAAAGTATGGGTATTGGAACGCATCCTTATGTAATTGTTTCTCTACATAAAGTGGAAAAAGAACATGGTCACTCAAATATGTGCTATTTGGAATTCAAACCCCCAAAATCGGATTTAAGATAACTTCTACAAAGTTGTTTTGTTGCATCTTTCAAAGTATAGCAGCTGAGGTAACAACATAGAAGAGTGGTAAATATATATAACGCACAATCATATACTTAACTGTTTCACGTGTATTCTCTCAAACTGAAAGTACGGTGAAGTGGAATGTGGAAGCGGGGGCAGGGTTCGACATAACGTATAGCCCGATGGCCCGGGGCCAGTAAAATCATATGCAGGGCAAGTTGATTGGCCAGTCACTGTCCCGCCCGGGCCAGTGACTGGCCAATCACAGTTCAGTATCTTTTTGTAGACTATATCATGGTTCATTGAAATGCGCGTTGAGAGTCGGAATGAAAGCAGTGTTTATTTAAGACTCAATATAATAAACCTAATATAAAATATATTTTTTAATGAAAGGCCAGTGGACAACCGATACGTGGGCGTTTTGACAGGCGGAGCATTGAGCAACAAGCGGGTGCACTCTCGCTCCGTTGGCAGAGCTGCCTACCGTCCGCCTGCGAGTCGACAAATCAATCGACTTGCTTTGCCCCCTTTCTTTCTTCCCACAGCAGAGGTTGAGGTGCAGAAAATGATAACTGCGCTTTTCCTTTATCTGCCGCCGTAATGTTAGCCTACAGTATTTGCATCCAAGCTCCAAAGGTAATACAAATGAGAGGCGTTATTTAAACGCTGTGAATGCGTCTCCGGTGATTGTGTCGGTTGTAGACAGAAACGAACGGAGGGACTCGGCTCACTGTACAGTTCCTATAGTCGCGCAGTTTGGCACTGTGTTTTCAGGCTCGAGACATTCAATCAGATCGCGGAAGTCTTTCCCATTGAAATCGCTAACGGGGAGAATATCCCCGGTTATTATTTTAGCCACAAACCACGTTCATCTGCGCGACGGCTCACTCACTCGCTGGCGAGATCACACGGTGAAACGCTGCTGTGATCGGACGAAGGCATTGTGTGTTTCTTTAACGTTATAGTCTTAGACGAGCGTTTAACTTATGCTGCATATTTTGCACTGCATTGTTTTTTATCAATAGTTTGAAAAAATGGTCCCACACCGGACTCTTATGTGAAGCTGACACTTCATGGAGAAGTGACACTCCTGCAGCGCGCTCGCATACACGGTGAAATCTCCCATTAAAAAAACGGCATAACCCACTGATTTTCGGATTTCTATTCTATTTTTAAAGTCAACTTGAGCGCAAGTGGAAAACCGGTCATTCGGTCGACACATTCACATCCCTAATGCATATATAGAGTAATAAAAACAGCCTACCACACCACAAAGAATGATCAGACCTTCATCTCTTTTTTTTTTTTTATGTTTGAACATGACTTCTGCAGGTGAACTATTCATTAAACTTCCCAAATTCAAGAATAAAAACAACCATCAAACTACTGGACTTTAAAATACTGGCCCACTCTTTCAACATACTTTCAGTTGTAGGCTTCTAATTCAATATGTTTTCCTGGTTTTATATTATGTGTATGAGCAATATCAACATTTCATATAGCATAATTAACTAAAAGAAAAATAACCAAATCTAAAGGGAATATCTATACTGTTACAGTATAGATATTCCCTTTAGATCTGGTTATTTTTCTTTATTTTTCTAATACAGGTATTATAATTATTGACACTAAATTATGAATTAAAAAAAAGTGTGTGCAGGGCCAGTGAAAATATACAAGGGGCCAGTAAAACTCAGATCCACTGGCCCGGCGGGCCAGTAGGAAAAAAAAGTTATGTTGAACCCTGGGGGGGGGGGGGGGGGGGTCTGTAAACCTGGCCCTGCCTTTCACTGATATGACTTTGAATGCAGCAGATCCAACTAGAGGCGACTGACTGAGCTTTGAATTATTACTTACCATTATACAAAATGTGACTGTTTGGGGATTGATTGACAGTCCAAAGAGAACAAAAGAATACCACATGTTTTATTTAGTAACTGTTTATATGTAAATTCGATCTTACATTATTATTTCAATGACTAGGTAATACTGAGATGTACCTTCCTGTGGCCATTCATTCATTTGACAATTACTTGAGTAGCCTAATGTTTTTTTTTCTTTTTTGTAGCACAGGTACATACTGGTGTTTAATGCCACAATCTCCTTTAACTTGAAGGTTATCTCAGCTAATACCACCTTCCGAAGCTAATGAAGTCGGAGCTTCAGAAACACCAGATCAAATAGGCAGGAAGAGTTTAAACGGGAAATTATGGAAAGTGCTTAATTTACCATTACCTGAATGTGCAAATGCTTGTTTTATTTTAATGAAACAATTGGCCTTATGCAAGAGCCTTTTGAATGAACGGATGTGTGTTAGAGGCACACATTATAATCATTTTAGAGAATGTTTGGCATCCAAAACATTTGTCATACTCTTTTGCCTGATAACCTCTCGTGTGGTCCAACGAGTCGGCTATAGATGATCAAAATGTGCTATAAACATGTTCTTATTGTGTACTCTGTCAGTATTGTGAATGTCTTATTACCCTTTGGCAACCTTTCTATGATTGGAATGTGCCACAATCGAGACAGAACAGGCAGCCTTGAAAGGCAATTTCAGGGACATCGTTTAAGATAATGATCAAATCTCACCGACATGTACTTACTCATGATCAGGTGGCCCTCTGAAACATGCCAATATAGTTTGTTCAATAAAAAGGAAAGTTTAGGGAAACTCGTACGAGAGACAGCTAGAGAGGTCTGGGTTAAGAATACCAAAAATGTTCCTGCATGTGGCCCACGGAAATCTTTAAACCAGCAGAATAAGCTTGACAACCAGGTGTTATCAAAAATAGTCTGAGTTTGACGAGTGACATTTTAAAGCATATGGCACCTCTTTAAGTCTGCGGAAAAGAACAGCCGGTGGAACACTCCCTTCCCCAGGCTCCATCGGTAGAGGAGGAAAGCGAGCATTGAATATTCATGACCAAATTCATGACAGCATAAGGTATCCAGGGGGATTTCTGAGGGGCAGGTCATGGCTTTGAGCGTACTTACCTCACTGAGGATTGTTTTAGATAGCAGCCCAACGTGAGCCCCAACTCCCCGAGCCTCCATGTTCTGCCAGAGGTCAATGCTCCATTGAGCCCCGGCAGGTGGGAGGACTGCTGGGAGCCAGGGGCCAATCAAATCAATCCCACCTGGCCAAGACTGGGGGTCAAAGGTTCTGTTTGCGTGTGTGGGTCAGTGTGCATATCCGGTCCCACACATCGAGGGCAGTGACTCATTATAAAGCGCTAACGAATGGCCCGTTAGCTGTTTTGACTTTGATTGGTAGCTTTCAACCAAACCGCTCTTTCCGTTGATGAAATGTTATGACGGATTTGAATTTGTGTCCCAAAGAATCGTTCTCCAATCCCCCCCCCCTCTTTCATTTTTACTTTCTATGAGTCCAGAAAAGAGTCTAATTGGTGCATTATAACAGCCTGAAGCCTGAAATGAAGCGAGGCAGGGAGCATGCAGTCTCAAAGGTATCCAAGGATTATGTGAGAGAAAAGAGTCGGATAGAGAAAGAAAAGGGAGGGGGGGATCAAAGATAATAAAGAGAGACAAAAGAAGATGAGAAAAAAAGGAACGGAAACAAAGAACAAGCATGACAGGGAAACAAACTAAGCAAACGTGGAAAAACGAAGGGCACAGCAAGCCTTCTCGCTTGTATGCAGATTTGGGAATGTGCGGGTTGGATTTATTTTAGACTTTCTGGAGCCACATTGCAGCACGGAGTGCGTCTGAGCTGGGATCAGACACCCAGAGAGACGAGGGGGAGGACAGAGCAGCGGTCGCCGCTGATCCGGAGGTTTAAACACTGTGAAATACCAGACTCTCACACTGAGCCTTATTTGTTTGTTTGTCTGCCTGCCTTTCTATTTTCATCCTCTGCTGAGTCTGCTCATAATCACAACATCACGTTCTCTTTTCTCCTTGGCCAAAAATCTGCAACATCCCGTCCTACTTGTTCACACCAGCGTTGCTTTTTCAGTGACTCTGTGTTCCGTGTGGGCACATCAGTGACACAAGGACAGATCGTGTTTCATAATGAAACGGATCAGATGCACAAGCTGTAGCTTTGTTATTTTCTCTCCTGTTAAACCATGCCTCGGCTTTAAACCGCAGAGCACACGTTATAAATAGTGCAAATTAGTGCCATGCTTTGTTACATCATCCAACCTCAGATGGTGCAAGGGACCCTGCTGCCTGAAACTGTCAACCCTTTTTTTAATGTGTCTATCAGCATGTAAGTGAAGCCACATTAGGAAGAGAGGAAAAGGCCTGTCACATATCACAGAGTTCTGTCAGATGGTGTGATGTCTGCTCTCCTTAGCGTGCAAATCGGTTTATTTCCGCTAAAAATATCATCTTCCGTCGAATTGCATCAATTCCAATCAAAAGAAAGACAATTGATGGAAAACTGATTGAACTGTGAAATGTCACTGGCAGATTTCTTCCTATATGCCGCATACTGATTACAGCCTTGCACCTTCTGAGTCACATACTTTATCTCCATAACATACAGTGCTGCATATGGAAAGTATTCACTGCATTTCATTTCCACATTTCGTTACGTTACAGTCTAGAATAACGCTGGATTAAATAGATTTTTTTCCTCAACATTCTACACATAATACCCCATATTGACAATTTAATAAAAAAAAGTTTGTTTAAGAGTTTTGCAAATGTATTCAAAATAGAAAAACAAAGAAATCACTAATACATAAGTACTCACAGCCTTTGTGATCATTTAACCCAGCATTATTCAAGCCTGTAAAGTGAAGCACTGTGAATACTTTCCGTACGTATAGCGTTTAAATTGAGTAAGTGCACACCAATCAACTTAGGAAACGCCAGAAACAAACACATTTCAAAGCCGGTCTCGTGAGTGACTGAGGATTTTGAGCATTTGTCAACGTTTCACACCCATGTCTTAACAGCACCAAGTTTAGGTTTGGACAGCCCCATGTACTACTGTATACAGAATCATATACACATTTTAAAAGCAATTTTTATTCAGATCCTCCTGATTCCAGAGTGGTATATACAGTAGTATGGACCACCACAGCCCCCTCTGGAGTTTGTGAAAAGCCAGTTTGAGGGCATCCTGGCAGCTGGCATCTCTGCAACTGTCATTGGCACTCACCTGGCCTGCAGCAGCTGGAGGGGGGGGGGGGGGGGGGCAGGCTGACAGTCATCGACAGCAAAGATCAAAGAGAAGTAAAGATGGAGGGACAGTGCCCATCTGCCAACCTGAGCAGTCAAATCCTGTTTGGCTGTCTTTCTCAAGTGAAACTACGGAGGTATATTTGTAAAAACATTTATTGTATATGTATAAAAAGGAACATATAGCCTTTGTGACAGTTAAGCCATGATATTATATATTAATAGACTAGTATTACTGATACATTCATGTGCAAGTAGAATGTAACTGTTGTAGTCGGTGTAGCGCACTCAGACCAGTTTTAGATAACTTAAAAAAAAAAAAATTATACGATAACGATAATGACGAAACTACATGTCAGACAAATGAAGTGTGGTGAAAAGTATAGTATCCAGGGGTGTTGTACTATGGCTTATTTGATTGGTAAAGCAATGTATGGCTACATGAACATAGCATCATTTGCTGGCTCTTATCCAACCTTTAGCTTGTCTTGTGTCTAACTTGTGTTTTAGTGATGGCTTTATTGTGTTCAAAAGACGTTATTGTGCGTAGTTGTAATGATGCAGCTTTGCCTTGATGTGCATTAATGCCTGGATATTACTTTTGATGTAAAGACCTTCAGTTCAGATGGCTGCACCGAATGCAATTTGCACGAGTGATCAGCGCGGTTAGCTGCTGTGTGTGGATGGATCCGGTGTGTGAAGGCTGGTGCTCGCTGTGCCTTGTTCTCTTTCCGTAGCTATGTTCAATGGGCTAAGCTCAGAGGTGCACTGAGAGTTTGTTTGGCATTGGTTTTCCGATTACAGAGACATGTTAGACATTTTTTTTTTTTTTTTTTTTTTTTTAAAGATATTTTTTGGGCATTTTTATGCTTTATTGATAGTGCAGAGAGACAGAGGTGAAATGGGGCAGAGAGGGGAGTGACATGCAGAGAACGACCGCGGTCGGGAATTGAACCCGGGTCTGCTGCTGGGCCCGGCCCGGGAGGGGGACGCCTTACCGACTGAGCTGAAGGCTCCCCCTTGTTTTTTATTTCTATGTTGACCTCTTTTGTGAAGTGGTAAAGTGCTGCGATATTAACATGTTTAACTAAATACTTTAGAATAATAAATTGGTGCTTCAAATAGTTGCGGTGTATAATGGTTGTGCGTAAGGATGGCTGCTGAAGCATTGAGGCAGGGCTATGCCAATGCAACTATAAGACGAGAATTAGTTTTTGGATCTCATTCTGATATCCTGGCTCATGATGCAAGTTGGCTCACAGGCTTCCAAGGGCCTTCTTCTGGAGCTGCGTGAGGAACTGACTATTAAAGAGGTCAGGTTATGGCAACCATTGGGTTCCTTGCAGCAGGGACATTTCAGAGGTTGCTGGGGGATAGCTCCAGAATATCACATCTAGTGCTATGCATTAATAACTAAGTTTGAGATCAGATTCCCATGCACTGCCGGTGAGCTGGCTGCTAGACGACATCTAAATGCAATTTGCAGAACTGTCTGGTTTTCCCAACATACTGCAAGTGAGTTCACACATTTTCCAAAAAGGGAACTTCATAGAAGGAATTTGTATTTGTGAACAAAAAGCACTTTCATTCTTTCAATATTTAAATCTTTTTTGATGCGCTATTATAGTGTTTACAAATGTAGTGGCTAAATGGCCAGGCTCAATCCTTAACTTATTTATACTGTCTCTAAGCAGTGTAGGGAAGAAAGCTGGTGCACACCTGATACATAGCTTCTTGTTATATACAGTAGGGGAGAACGGGGTAATTTGTCACATGGGTTGGATGTCACATTCGTTATATCTCGCCACCAGAGCGCGCTAGCTCTGAAATGTTGATATAAAAAAGGTCCAGAATTGGGATCAGAGGTCACATACATAGACTTCCTTGGAGGAAGACAGCTGCATTTCAGGTGAGAGGATGTTTTGTGTTTTTCAATTCAAATTCAAAATATTTTGCTTCTCAGTATTTTTCTTCTAGGCTTTTACACAATGGGTTTATAACAAAACACTTGTTACCCTCAGAAAGTGTGAAGGGTAAGCTATAGTTTAGATTGTTGTTAGCAAGCTAATTAGTTGTCAGATGGTTGTTGGCCTTGATGCTAGCAATAAATTCAGGTTGGGGTTGGTCGTCAAATTTTTTGGGGGGTTGGTTGTCACATGTTATCTCAAGGCTGCAGCCAGAAAAGGAACCCAATAACGAAAGAAATTGTCAAGCTGTATCCTCACTGACACCCCAGAGAAGGAAAGAATAGAGCAGGAAAAGGCAGCTAGCAAGCAAAAGAAAAAAGGGCAACAAAATCAAAACAACCCAGTGCATCCCAAACTAGACCAGCTGCCAAGGCTACAGTAAGTTATGTAGGCCTATTTGTCAACTTGACAATGCAATTAAACTTTCAAATTTGGTTCTGCCTCATTGCCTTCTTTTAAGATTTTTCCCATTAAGATAACATTGTGACAAACAACCCCATAGTGTGTGACAACCGACCCCTTGATGGGGTTGGTTGTCACAATGTGTCAGAGTGTCTTTGATGGTAAATTACTTCTTCATTACAATAAGTTGGAAAAAAAGAGAGACACACATTTCAAGCCAACACCTTAAGCTTCAATTTAATGTAGGAATGGCTATTGACAGATGTTTTGGTGATGAGCAATTCTCACTAGAGTAAAAAGTGTGCCTACTTACCCCGTTCTCCCCTATATACAGTTTAAAAGAACACTTTTTTTTATAAAATCAGCTAATATCCAGTGGCGTTTTCTCCCGGAGGCCAAGGGAAGCCAGGCTTCCCTGTTTTTTAGGCTGTAGTTGTCATCCAATAAAAACATTTTTATTAACAGTTTCGGTAATTCTTTGGTGCTGTGTTGCTGTCATTTATTCCCCATTTTTCTCCTCTCATTGAGCATTTCACAATGCGCGAAACAGCGCCCCTTTACATTTAGATTCTGAAGACGCGGCGAAACACGATACTGCACACTGTATGTCCGCGAGGAAGCCAGCCCGAGCTGGCATCCCTTGGTGAAAAAAAGAAAGAAGGATTGACCAATCAGGTGAGGCTATTGTCTTGACACTGCCCTCCTGTGATTGGTCAGGAGGGTGTCATGAGGGTGCCAAGGGAAGCCACTCGGCCCTTGGCTTCACACCAATCATCAAAGCATCATTATCAACGTCACTGAAATTTAACAACAATAACAATAGCGGGAGATTAGCATGTTTGCATTGTTATCATATTAGCAAGAACAGTTATGGAGGGTGGAGATTTTGAGTATTTAGTAAAAAATTATTTTACCAAACTGCCAATTGAGGAGCCATTAAAAATCAAATCTGACGGCAGGCCAATGCGTGTGGAGAGAAAGAAAGTTTATCGCACTTTCAGGGAGGAGAACTTGTCCGCACCGAGTGGCTAGCTGGTAGCGGCAATCTTCAGCTAATGGCCTTCCTCTACAAATAGTGAGTAAAATACACACCTTCTCCCGGTGCGGGTTAACTGTTCCCTTTACTGTCTGTTTAGCTATATGTTATGTTTTGTGTTATTTTATTGCTAATTGTACCTTGATTAAGTTGCATTGGTATCCACTGAAGTTGTTCTGGGTTGTCTTAAGTAGTGTTGTATAATGAACATTTGGCCTAGTTCTTAAACGAAAAGGATGTATAGAAAGTATGTGTGTATGTCAAGCACCTAACTGATTGTGTGAGTCGTGCATTTATAATACAATGTATAATTTAATAAAATGATTAGGAGGTGTGTGAGTGAGAGAGTGAGTGAGTGAGTGAGTGAGAGAGAGAGAGCGAACGAGCGGTGTCGGACAGATTACAGGTGTGTGCAAGTCCTGGTAAAGTGACCCAGTTCTTAAACGAAAATTATGTATAGAAAGTGTGTGTGTATGTCAAGCACATAACTGATTGTGTGAGTCGTGTCTCACGTGAACGTAAAATAGCCTATAAAACGCCCCCTAATTATATTGTGAATGAATTCGAATCTGTATTGGGCATTAAGCGGCTAGTTGTGCATTCCGGTCGGGGTGGGGGGTGCATTTATAATACAATGTATAATTTAATAAAACGATTAGGAGGTGTGTGAGTGAGTGAGTGTGTGTGTGAGTGAGAAAGTGAGTGAGTGAGTGAGTGAGAGAGAGAGAGAGCGAACGAGCGGTGTCGGACAGATTACAGGTGTGTGCAAGTCCTGGTAAAGTGACCAGGCGCTATAATAGCTCTTGTAGTTACATTAAATACAAGCTGCCACGTAGCCTACTCTTTTCTGTCCCCCACCTTCCAATAAACATGTAGATTAAAGGTGTTGTCTCACTTGGCTTCCTCAAAAAAAATCCCCACGCCGTGACGCCACTGCTATTATCTACTCGCTATTTGCTACCTGTCCGTCGTGTGTGCACACTAAAAAATAGTCCACCATTGTCAATCTAAAAAGCCTGGCTCAGAGCCAGCAGATTATCTATGCTTTTTCTTTGTGTTATACTTTTTATATAAGTTGTGTTTGCAATTCCTCGCGTACAGTAACGTACTGCACATTGACGTACTGTAGCCTAGCCGTCCACTGTGCTCTCTGAAATACTGCTGCCCTGTCCCATTTCCTAATAGCTGTCTGCTCCAGCCTTCATGGCCTGTCCGTTGTATCTATGTCGCATCATGGATGAATGACAGCCCTGAAGCTGTGCACCTCCACCATCATGGAGGGCTTGACATCTTCATGTATTTATGACTGTGAAAAGGCTGCACAAGGACAATGGGGCGATGGGCTATGGCATTCCATTCTGCCTCTCCCCCGCTTTTCTCCATTTCACTAAGCCATTAGCTCAGATTTATGTAACTATCCAGTGATAGGAAGTGGATAAATGTATGGCTTTTATAAAAACGAGTGGGAATATTTGCAGGCAACATAGACATTTTCTGTCTTTTCTTTCATTTTTAGATGACACGTACTGAATTTATCATCACGATTAAATGTATAATGGCTGAATTATTGCAGTATGGATAGTAGCTTGAGACGTCACCTCTTAACTCTGCATTTTAGAAGTCATTAGAAAAATTTA
>CM047521.1:21740238-21802738 GCA_026122265.1 Ammodytes dubius | reverse complement strand
GAGGTATTTGGATTCGAATCTCTATCCCAACTGCCATTTTCTCCCCAAATCCTCCACCCCAGCTCTAAGCCATAGCTGTGAAATGAGCACAGTCTCTAATGAGTCCCCTGTAAGACGGTTGCAATAATGCTGATCCTACTCAGAAAAAACACCCATGTCCATGTTCTATGCAGGTTTTTAGCTTGTTGTTTTCTTTTTTTAATGACCTTGGCAGCCCATCTCTTTTTCTGCCAATACAAATGGCCTCATCCAAGTCATTTGGCTCTCCTTTTTCATTTGGCACCTACGGCTGGAGAAAATGCAAAGCAGCTCGCCTTTCCACCCACTACCACTGTGCAAATATCAGAAGTTCAGCACCTCTGGCGAAATAGTGAATGGTGCAAAATTCTCCCTTTGAATCCAATAAACCGTTGAAAATGAAGAGGGAAAATCTCACAATAGTAATGACGTCATTACAGTAAATGAGCACCTGTCCAACATCTCCGTTGGACATCTATGTTTTATTTAACCTCCAGAATGACACGCCCACACATGACCACTTATTTCCACCAACACAACCATTTTCTTTTGGACATGTCTGTCAGAGAGGAGCACAAATGAAATGACTAAATAAACAGAGTGGCCATCGGGCTGGATGACAGGCTATGATTACAGTTATGACGTTGCACACAGCTCACTAAAATCCTTGAAAGACGCACACACTTTCCTACCTATGAATTAAGCAAATCAGAAATGAGTATCCATCAAATCCAAAAAATCCTTCGACTCTTTAACTGTCAGTGTATTTTGGCGTGATCATAGCATAACGGCTTTACACCTGCTGCATTCGATTAGTCGTTTAAAGGTGATGTCAGTCAAAAGTTCAGGTGTAACCTTCACTAACGGAACACAACAAAACAGTGTCAAGTACGCCTCCAATTAAAACTTGGAAACTAAGTGGTGCTGCTAGCAATCTGTGAGAGTGGAGAGATGACGAAAGAAAACAAGAATTCGATGCAAAGAAGTGGACAAAGATTTGGGTAATTGAGGTCAGAGATGACCAGAGGGAACTGAAACAGATAAAAGGATTAAAAACTAGCAAGTAATTATTTTATGAAATCAAATATCGCCGATAGAGTTCAGGGCGTATCGTCACTAAACAGACTTGTGGAATAACGTTGAGACAAAAGGACCGTACAGAGAATGAGGAAATGGTTTGGCTAAAATACCTGAAACACACCTTTGTTCTCCGTGTTCTGGCTTTGGAATAACCTAAAACAAAACGATTGATGATTTTTGGCTTTAGAAGCAGGTTACATTCATTTCCTATAGCAATCTAGTGAATATTACTGCATGGAATCAAACTATTTCGTAGAATTACAATTCACTTTCTTTACTGGTACATTAAATATGATAGATATGCAATGTACTGTACTATGATATCCATATTATGTAATAAGCTACACAGATCATCATACTAGCAGCTGAACTGTGTAGGGGAAAAAAACATTCAGAATGTGTAGAATGAGGAATATAGACGACACAGTATGGACCTGGACACACTGGAACAAAGAAAGAAAAAAAACACATAGAGTGTGGAGAAGAAGGAAGTATTTCGGGTGAAAGTGCAGTCTCTATCCCGACAGAGAAGTGCAGAGAAAGAGAGAGAGAGAGAGAGAGAGAGAGAGAGGGAGAGAGAGAGGGAAAGGGAGGGGGAGAGGGAGAGAGAGGGAAGATGTGTCAGAGAGTCAGAACACCCACGGTCAGCCCCTCTCCCTCTCCTCCTGTGCCTGTGTGTCATTGATCTGCCTGCCAGCAACGCTTCTAGTGCACTGGGGCCCAGACACAAAGACTAATCGAAGGGTCCAAATGAAAATTGAGAGGCAATTTAGGGAGCCGATAGCTAACAGAGCATTCTTTATGAAACAGGAGCCCGGAGGGTGTGCTCCATTTTGCGGGGGGGGGGGGGGGGGGGGGGGGGGGGGGGGGGGGGGGGGATGGTATGCAGTGACGTGAACTAGTGGAGAGTAAGAAACAGAGAAACTTGGATTAGATCATGTTTCTCCATAGAAAGCACCTACACTTCTTCCCACATATCCAAGTCCACCCTCGCCCTCCATATCCCACTTCCACTTCCTCTTCTCCTCTCTTCTTTCCCATCTTCCTAGTTTCCTGTTGCTCTACTTCTCTCTTTCTTTCTTTCTGATGACAAGACCTGCATCTGGAGTTTTGCAGCCTGTGGGCACAGAGTCTCCATTAATGTTGTACGCTTGGATGAGGCCAGCGACGAATTGAAGATGGAGTTACAAGCTGGTACAGTGGCACAGTATAGTGCAGTGTGTGTGTGTGTGTGTATGTGTGTGTGTGTGTGTGTGTGTGTGTGTGTGTGTGTGTGTGTGTGTGTGTGTGTGTCACATTCAATTTGTATCTGAAGGTTATAGACTTGGCAATGTCTTCAAAAATTGTCATTGTGTGCTTGCTTTGTGACACAGTATGTGATGGGTGCCTGTAATGGGAGAGAGAGAGACAGGGAATATGTGATCATTTACATATGATGATGGCTCCCACCTGGGGCAACAGTGAATGAAAGGCCATCTTTTAATAATGAAACCTGGGTTCAAACCTGCCTCTGGTCTCATACATTTGTAATGTTTCCATATTTAACTTTTTATTCAGGCTATTGGGAAATGATTCATACTAAAAGACGAATGGCCATAAAAGGCTGGTTCAAGGAGAAGTATGCAATATTTTTTGGTTAACATACGTTTTAAGTCACTCTATATTCAGACAGCAATCACTTAAACAGTATGTACAGTTCATAACACAGGTCTCCCAGTCATTCAGCTTCACAGTAATTGCCAGATAAAACGTTGAGTATCCCGCTGGTTTTTATCCAATCAGGAGAGAGAGAGCGATTTAAAGAGGCGGGTCTCTGTGCCCGTGAACGATGACCTGCTGCTCTCCATCGCGGTACTGTGTTGGTGACTGAGGCTATGTCTTGATTCAGGGGTTGCAGCCTTGGTAGGACGCAGTCTCGCGGTCTATGAAGGCTATAGCCTATGAAGGCCGATTTTAAGGCCGGTTTTAAGGCCAACGAGCCTTGTTTAAACGGGACGGTCTCCGCAGGTCTCGGTTTACGAGCATTTCCGGTTTACGTAACAAGCCGTTACCTTGCGTGACGACTCGCCGCTCCTGTGCTGCCTAGCAACCCTGATTGCTGCCAACGGAGACAGCCCTGTCAACGGAGGAAAAAAGAAAAAGAAGTTGCCTACAGACGAAAAGAAAAAAAAGTACAAGAAAAAAAGAAAGGAAGATAAAAGTTAAGAAGATGGAGCAACACGTTGCTGTTTTGTTATTTTTTATTTTATTTTATGCCATCTCTGAAAAAAACGCAATGAATCATGGGATATGTTAGGCTGCGAAGGATACATCTGATGCAGCCTTCAAAACTGCTTCAAAACCGTGAAACGAAGGCTGCATTTCACGACCGCATATGAGGAGTCTTGCGAGGAGCCTTGCAAATGGGACAGCCTTTGCGCGCCGCTATGACGCAATCGGTCTTCAAATGCAGCCTACGAGGCCGGTTCCAAGACCGCAACCCCTGAATCAAGACACAGCCATAGTGATGAGGGAGGTACCTGCTAACTGCAGTCACTGACAGGAAGCTGAAAGGACCATATCTTACTTCTCCTTTGATAAGCTTAATTTTTAAAGATACAACTTTTAACATTATACACATATTTTGCTTTCTTTCTGAAAGTTAGATGAGGTTGTCACCACTCACATCTCAGTACACTTAACTGAAATGATAAATTAATTATTTAGCTTAAAATAAAGACTGTAAACGGGGGAAAATAAATTTGCATGGTAACTGGTCCAGCACAAAAAAAATAGTTTGCCACATAACCCTCAGTAAAGTGGCCAATTATAAGTTCTAAACAGATCCATGCTAGTTGTTATCTCCATTTTGAGTCTTTGTGTTGAGCTAAGTTAGCTGGCTGCTAGTGGTAGCTTTATATTTAACATACATACACGAGAGTTGCATCAATCTCTCATCTAACAAAGTGCAAAAATGTGAATAAGCGTATTTTGCCATAAAGTCATATTGTTATTCTCTGTTTCCCATTTTTTATCATCAAATTGAACACATTAAGATTTTGTAGACCTTTTTAAAAATGAAATGCACACCTAACATTGACATAATGAATATATGTATAACCATAAAGTAGGCCTAAAATCATCTCAAGTTGCTAAAATAATTTGCATATAGGTTCTGTGATAGTTAAACAGACATCCCATTCAATTTGTCAGGCTTTTAATAGTTTAGGTTACATGACAGAGATACCTTCTTTCACTCACTGTGTGTGTCACACGTCACATTGAAATGTATTACATCATTTAGCTGTTAGAATAAGAAAACCCTGAGAATACTATCAGCTCTGAACTGACTACTCAGTCCCTTTGACCTCATTCACGGTGGGTAGCAAAAAGAGAACTTGGAGAAACTTTGTCACTCACTAATATCATTACAGTGTGTATGCAGCACAACGAGTGAAACCGTTCTCTATGAAGAAAAGAAAAGTTCCCCCTTTTCAGCTATGCATCCCTACCTGCCGGCAATTCTAGCTCCACTGGCTTAATCATTAGAGCCATTTAGTTACAAAGTGGACCAGCACACTCCCATTTAGACCCAGTCGATATAAATGATCATCTTCTTTTGCTCTCTTATAGCACAGAACTCCGATGTCCTCTGCACTCAGGTGTAGTATTTGTAATAGTGCCGGGACCTGCCTTGTGTCTGGAGGACTATAACCTCTTCAAATCAATATACCAAATATTGATATGAAAGTTGTTCAGTGCTGCACTTTTTCTTAAAACCTAGAAACGACAATACTTCAAAGTGACATGAAATCAATAGATTCTACTTAACAACAAAATATGCTTAGTATGGTCAGATTTGGCATCAATTAAATCCATTCTTAAACTTAAACAAAACAGATCATATTCAGAATGTATGGCTGCAGTCCTCAAGCAGCCCTGTTAGCTATCAGCTCTGCAGACTGTGTGAGCATGTTTGCCCATAAACCTGTGGGCCCCCTGTGACGCAGCTGATGTGTGGCTATTGGCGATCCCTTTAGCCTGTCTAATCTTTCTGGTCATCTGTCATATTTTTTTGCATTAATCCTAGTGAGTTGTGTTATCGTTAACCTGATTTGTGCCCTTAATCTAATTTCTTTATCCGCAAATGTAAGTATACACTTGTGGTCATAGGTTCTTGAACATGATTATGTTTAATTCCATGTTCAATACATGGTTGCAGAGCAGACATAGCAACAACATGGCAACAGGATATCTGATAAGATGTGGTGTTTCAAAAAGAATGCAGCGAACGCACGTAAACACAATTTAATCCACTTATATCCTCCATTGTGTGTGCCCCCGGTCTGTGTGGCATATGACAATTGCCAGCAGAATCGTTTGTCAATTAATCAAATGTCATCCTGGGGTGGGGGGGAGAGAGGCAGGTGATGGCTGATAAAAAGGGATCGCTTGTGGGAAGTGACAAACTGCTGAGATACAGATGAAAGGAGCTGGAGAACTACAACAGAACGCAGCAGCTTAACCGCAAAGCATTGTGACACTTCAACATCAACAGGACTTGAAAAAACAGAAGACAAAAGACAGAGAGGGGTTGGGTTTGAGCTGTACACCGGAGCGAGTCATTTTCATCTGAACAATTTCCCCCGTCTTCCCCCTGCCTCTCTCAGGTGGTTTTGGACCACAGCGGGTGCATGTGCCCCGTGGCGGTCTCTCTCCATCCATATTCAGCAGAGCTCTTCTCTCAGGGTGGGGAGCAGTGTGTGAGCCAGGGCAGGAGAGGGAGGTAGAGCCATGCCATGCCTCAGAGGACAGCCGTATGTGGGCTCTGCATGTCCAGGCGACGCAGTGTCTCTTTGGCTCTATCAGAAAACACTCTTTCAGACACTTAAACATGAATGCTCTAATCCTGTATAAAGGGGAAACGTTGGGACAACTATGGGTTGCATATTCACTATACATAAAAAAATTACTTAAAAAGGTTTGTCCCATCAAAAAAAAGGCACATGAGGAGGACAGAGAAGGGTCAGACCAGCTTCCTCTCAATGGAGATTAAATAAAACGTATGACTTAGAATGTAAAGGCTGCTTTAAAGTTCCTGAATCCATGTTTTCGGTGATGCATCCGGCATAAAAGATACATTCTTTCTAAGCAACTGTTACACAAGCAAGAAAGAAATCATTCTCAGTGAGCTGCTTCGGTGAGAGCTGTGAGCGCCCTCTAGTGGTTTAGACACACACAGCAAAGGCTATTATGAAAAAAAGTGGTCCTCCTCCCCCCAACATCACACACAAGGGGAAAAGTACTAATCAATTCGACCAAATTGATGCATCAAGTAGTTCATTAGTGTACACCTATCTCTTTTTTTAGAAGGCTCTTACATCTCAGGAGAAGAATAGAAGGTTGGTTTGGAGGCAGCATCGTAATAAGATAACGAAAAGGAAATGAAAAGTGACACTAAAACTAAACAACTACAAGACTCCATCATCTGTGACTTGCTTGTTCAATCAAAAGGCTAAAACAAATACTCACTGCAACATAGACTGATCATTGTAGAATAACTGTGTGCATGAGTTAGCGAGAGTGAACATGTGCATTTGTGTTGCTCAAATTACTGGAAAAATGTTCATGTGCTTCTATCGCTCTATAATATAAGCCATGGATAGCTTTCATCATCTTACTACGGTCAACAAAAACAAACAAATTGAAAAGACTTAATTCTGGATGAATATACAATTTCTAATTTAGCAGAAGCATATAAAACCATAAGACACCAACTATTAATGCTTTCGTTTCTGTTCAGGCACCCACACACTTACACGCTAATCTCTACACTGAAAAATTATTATCACGTTTTCACGTGTGGGTGCATCTCGTCACTAACAAGAGCCTGAAAATGGCTGTTAAGCAGCTGCTACCTTTGTATCCCTTATGTGTCCTTTGTTTCTCTCTCTCTCTCTCAACACACACACTTTTTTCACACAGCTGCGCATATGCCAACACATACATGGACATAACACACACACCTCTTCATAATTGGCTTGCACATTTTTCTCATTTTCCCCCCTCCCCTGTTGATAGACTCACCTTGACAGTCCCATTAGCAGAAAAAAACTAAAAACACTGCATCTAAATTGGGAGGGAAAATGACGTCCTCCAGCTATAATACATCCTGCCCTTTTACACACCCACATTCAGTAATGACACATTCCCCATATCAACCATATTTTTCTAGCGCACTCAGTTTTTCTGTTTCCAATTTATTTTGCTCTGCTATTCAGGGCGAGATGAGAAAGAGGCGGAAGGAAAAGGTGTCAAACCTGTTGGTTGGCTTTTTTTTAAAGGTGTGAAAATAGACGTTTTCTCAGAGGAGAGCAGCACGAATCCATTGCCGTTATAGTACAGAGCATGTGCAGAATTGGTTATAAATATATAGATATATATAATTTTGGTCATCACATGTACAGTATATGTAAACCATAATTGTACTTGTCTTTATCTTTGTTATTAATTAAAATTTCACACAGATGATGAACGATTAATATAGAATCATACGGAAACAGGCTTTACGTATGCCACAATTCACAATATGGTGTCAGTGTCCCTGCTTTATACACCATTTAAAAATTTGTTTTCACTTACAGAGATACCGGTAAAGAGGCGACAGGTATTTTCCTTATCAACAATAGATTTTTAAATGGATTTTAAACACTTTAAATCACTCCTGTGCTCTTACTACTTCCTCCAATGGTTTATTTTCGACATTCTTTGCAACAGAACTGTTACTTTTCCTATCAGGACATTGAAAATACATGTGAACCTACACTGCATTTAACTTATCCATACAGTAAGTCTTATTTCATCTACAGTAGAGTGTAAACATTTTAAGACCAGCAGCGCAAATACCTGTATATCCCCCCCCCCCCCCCACACACACACACACACACCAAGGAGAGAAAAGTTGACATCCGTCCTGATGAATAAACATGCAGAGCACTCACACATCATGGTGACTGATAATTCATTTAGAGGCTGCACAAGCAATACGAAACGTTATCATTTCACATGTCGCCTGCTAGAATCCAATCATTTCCCATATTTTCCAGTGATTTGAAATAATGCAGATTGGCTGACCTTCCCCACAATGCCTGCTTCAGGAGGTCTGAGCAACCACCTGTGGAGATGAGACAGAAATACACCAACTACACAAATACATCAATGGACATTTATTTTCCATCAATTCAGATGAAGTAAA
Organism: Ammodytes dubius; assembly: GCA_026122265.1. Taxonomy (NCBI): domain Eukaryota; kingdom Metazoa; phylum Chordata; class Actinopteri; order Uranoscopiformes; family Ammodytidae; genus Ammodytes; species Ammodytes dubius. Next base: position 21,794,406 of record CM047521.1, on the reverse strand, counting down.
ACCACAATTCTATCTGATAGACAATCAACACATAGCAATGTAGCAGCAGTCTAAACATAGTGTTTTGCCTCTATGCATTGTGGTCCAAAAACTATTAGAACCATACGATTCCTTTATTTCAATTAACACAACTACATTTTATGTCACGTGGTTTGTGTGATAATGATGAAAGAAAATCATAATTTAACACATGGTTCACAAAAGCAGTGCTACAAACACACACCCACACAAGCACGCACGCACACTCACTCACACACACACACACACACACACACACACACACACACACACCCCACACACACACACACACACACACACACACACACACACACACACACACACACACACACACACACACACACACACACACACACACACACACACCACACACACACACACACACAGCCCTGTCAGTTTAGCTAATGAAATGTGATCAGTAGTGCTTGATTCAATTACAGTAAACTCGAGGAATAAGAGAAGAGAGCTCTGAAGCTAATGTTCAAACTAAAAAACTAAAAAGTCAGGTCAGTTTGTTCACCTTTTCTGTGCGTGGATTACCTGTCATGCTTGTACTTGTGCCCCTTTGTGAACCCTTGTCGTGTCTGTCACTTCATCTAACTTGTACCTAAGCCCTCTAGTTGTGGAGTGCTCGGGGTCTATGGCCTACTGCATCCACAGCCCATTAGCTCAGGCAGACCCCATCACCCAGCTCACCCATGTATGACATAGACCCTCTGTAATACAAATTGTCTGCACCACTTACATCAGCTCCAGCACAAGAGAGCGAACATGACAGCCATTTATTGGTGAGGCCCCTCAGCTTGGGATGGACTTCAAGGGAGCGTGTCAATGCAGAGCTGTGGAGAGGAGACGTGGGTGAGAGGAAGGTATAGGGGGAGAGATAGGAGCTAAAATGAGAGGGCAGATATGGAGGGAGTAAAGGAAGGGATAAAAGGGAGTAAGGAGTGGAGGAGAGTAAAGCTACTTGCATGCTGAGAAGGTGTCACGTTTAACATCTCAGCCAGTCTGCCTATTTAAAATATCTTCATGTTGAAACTGTACTGGTTCTGCAGGCTCACTCTTTAACAGAAGAGGTTAAAATGACAGAACATTAAGCTTGTGCTATTCCAAATGTCTAAAGAAATGCATAATAATAACCTGAGGCAATACAGGCAACACAATCAATCACAGCTGCAGTTCATAGCAAACAACAGCAGGGGTCACTGCAAGCCTTAACATTACATTTGACAGCGGTACAGTATATAAACTAAAGCACTTCACTCGTTACAAACAGTTTGAGTAGATTTTTATTTTTTTCATTCGTCCTTGGGGGTTTTGTGATATTTTTCTCTTCAAGCTGAACTTTGTTTGACGTCATCCTCAGCAATCTCCAGTTGTCACTGTTGCAAACTTTCTCAAATCCAACCACAGTTAGAAATGTAGACACACTCATACCTTATTAATGACCGCTTTGTTCTGCGGTATAGGCTATAGGAGCGAAATTGGTATCAGTGAAAGAAATAAATTGCTTTGGGTTCTCATTCTGAAGGCCTTTCTCAGAAGCGATGGTTGATTTAAACCTGAAAGCAGCACTTAAAGCTGGTAACGTCAGAAACATCAGAAAATGTGGATCATTTTTTTTCTTTAAATGCATTATTTTATAAAAACACACAGAGACGCAAACATTTAATAAAATGTCATAGTATAATAATTAAACAAACTCAAAAAGTGAGCGAATCTGTGGCACATTGATATGCACAATCATACAGAACACACTTCAAGCGATGTGGAAAGAAAGTTTATGAATATTTTTGCATATTTTAAATTACGGTGCAGTACAAAATGATGTCTGATTATGTACAAAATAGCCTTGAGCTTGAGGCCAGCGAGAGTCTTTACTCTACAAACCCTTCATTTCAGAAACAGATGTACTTCAACATATCCACATTTCTAACTAGAGCACCACACTGAAAACTGAATTAAAAGATTCTGATTAATAGGCAGGTCCACCACGTGTTGCCCCACCCACGCACCGTCACTGCACACAAGCACAGGGACACACACAAACACACAAACAAAACACACACACACACACACACAACACACACACACACACACACACACACACACACACACACACACACACACACACACACACACACACACACACACACACACACACACACACCACACACACACACACACACACACAGTGAAAGAGTTCTGTAATCTCTTAATCTCCCCCATGAGAATCAGGATGGTTGGGTCGTGCAGAAAATAGAGCTTTTGAGCCCACCTATGTGGTGTGTGTGTGTGTGTGTGTGTGTTGTGTGTTGTGTGTGTGTGGGGTGTTGTGGTGTGGAGTGTTTGTGTAGTGTGAGTGTGCATGCGTGTTTGTGTATGTGGTGAGCTTTGCTTGGAAACCTTCAGACACAATTCAACAAAGCGAAGAAGAAATACAAAAAATACATACAGTACAAATTGTCCAAAGACAGCTCCTTGTGTTTAAAGCAACCAATGGCACGGGTGAAAGAACGCAGCCTGTGCAATATAAAGATGACGCAGTGTAAAACTGAACAAAAGAGTAACAGACAAAACCTTGTTTTTTAAATAACTTCTCTTCATTCTGGGTTTTATTTATTTATTTATCTGGGTTCTGCTTACTGGCCTTGCTATTTGCAGTCTTTTCAGATATTACCAGCTCCTGCTGAAAGTTTGGACGCAAGGACAAGTAAGATTTAAAGGGACAAAAACATCCCCTTGGAGCCAGTCGCAAAGGTCCTATCCACCACGCGTTCAATATCCCAAATCTAATGCAATTATTAATTTCTATTAGTGCGGTCAACATATCCACAACAATTATGTAGCTGTAAGAGAAACAATTCTTAAATTATCTTCCTTGTGACACTAATCGGGTTTAAAACACTGCTTGGTAATTGATTTGCATGTTCCCCTCTGCATGAACAGCCTCCCACCTTTATTAATGATTAACAAACACTTTACCTTTAGAAACGCCTAAACACATGGGAAGACTGAGCTCCTTTATTGAGTTCAGTTAATACCATCCGCACACCGTTTGTCTTGAATAATGTAGATCATCTTATTACTTCATTAAGTATTTAATTGCATGGTCTCACAGGGTATGGACATATTTAGCATTTTATTACTCAGCATGTAAGCTCTAAGTAAGTGCATGTTGCCCCTCCTTTCCCCCACGCCTAGTGTTGGGAGAATTCTGCAGAGATGCGTTGAGAGACCTTCACCAAATCTTTGGGCTTTTGAGATCCTGCAAAAATAATGCCTAAACCTTGTCTTGCTTGTGTGCACTAAATTGTTTCACTTAGCAGGATGCTTTATTTATGAAATGAAGGGAACCTTACACCGTGGGTGGATGGTTCAGCGCCTGAGTTTATGGATGGCAAGGGGCAATTCAAGATCATAACAACTTTATAGGGAGAAATGAATAAAACCATTCCCTCTCGGCTTAAAATATGTCCACAAAGAACAGCTAGCCCCCGCACAATCCCACTGGTGAGATTTTGAACAGGTGAGAGGAAAATGTTTTTGAATTTCTCTCTTGTGTGTGTGTGTTGTGTGTGTGTGTGTGTGTGTGGTGTTTGTGTGTGTTGTTGTGTGTGTGTGTGTGTGTGTGTGTGTGTGTGTGTGTGTGTGTGGTGTTTGTGCGTGTGTGTGTGTGGTGTGTGTGTGTGTGTGTGTGTGTGACAAATTTCGCAGCTGATCATTTAAAACTCAATTTACGAATGCTGATCCAAATATCCCATATCCAAATAATTACATCTAATCAGCAGTGCAGCGGCACATAGTAGATCAGTGTAAAGTCATTCGCTGAATCCAAATGAGGGAGACAATGTTTGATTTTGAGATGTTCCAAAATTAAGTAAAGTGATTATTTGCAGACCAAGAATGGGATTAAACAGATTTTACAGAGTTACTGGGGCGGTGAAAATAAGCACAGGCATTTCATGACACAGTATTAAAATTAGTAGGAGAAAAAAAGAAAAACTTGGTGCGTGTGTGCGTGAGTGTGGATGTTTCTGTGTGTATCAAAGGGTCTTTGAGGCGGTGGAACTGCGTCTGCATCGAGGCCTTGGGTTCTCTTTCAGCCAGAGACCGTTGTGTTGCCATGGAAACGCCTGTTGAACGAGGGTTCTATGAATCTTTCAGCAACCCCACTTTTTTTCTTCCAACCATTGGGATATTTTCATAACACACAGACACACACACACACACACACACACACACACACACACACACACACACACACACACACACCACACACACACACACACACACACACACACACACACAACACACACACAACCACACACACACACACACACACACACAGAAATGTACAAAACTTTCCATGCCGGAGAGGACATACAAAATTTCTTTACAGTTCTCTCAGCTGAGGGGCTCAGTATTGTTTTGGGCAAAACAGGCCATTATATGGAACACCCCTGATGAATAAAAAAAAAAAATCACCTTCGCTGTGCACACAGACACATACGGTCCTTACATACATGCAAAGTGGCCAAGCAAACCATTGTGAATGCAAAACACATGTTTGTTCACAGCCGGTAGAGCAGAGGCACACAACAACAACCTTCTCCTCTTTCTTCCCCTCCGTCTCTTTCAGCACTATACCACGAGGGCCGGGTTAATAACCAGATTGTCAGCAAACGTGCCTTTCTTTATCTTGTGCCCTTGTGCTGGGACAAACATTAAATAAAAAATATGTTTCCTTGCACTCTCCCATATTTGCACATGTATTAAGTTTGAGAGAGACTTTTAGCCCTGTGGACAGATCACATTTTCCTCATCTGGACAATCATTTTTCAGACCATCTTGAAGAAGGGCAGAAATGTGAGGATGTTTTTCAGAAGCAATCCACTGGTTAGTGTTTGGAATACAGACACGGATGCTAATCAATATTGCAGCTCAGTCAGTGTAAAGACGAGAGCCAGTGATGAGAGACTTTCAAACAGCACGGGTCCAGAGGTCTATCAGACATGCACACAAGAACTTGCCTGCTGCTTCAGTCTGTCGCACCTTTGGCCATGAATGATTAATCCACTTCTGCTTTTATGTGACTCGGAGGGGGGGGGGGGGACCAAAGTGTTCTGGCTCATCACTACTACATCAACGCATACTTTTTTTAATGATAGGGACACAGTGCTAGATATAAAGATGAGCCATTATCCTGATTTGCCTCTTCTCTTTTTCCTTGCTACCAACATATGTAATGATCAAGCCCGGGGACTATCACCCCCCCCCCCCCCCCTCCCACCCCACACACACACACACACACACTGGTATACACAGGAATGCGACCGAACTGACCTTGAATAGGACCTTGGAGAGATGTTTTATGTTGACACTGTTGTATTTGGTTTCTGGGTTTTGACATTTTTTCCTTTCATTAAAGAAAGGCAAGATTTCACGTCGGACAACTGGGCTCAATAGAGGATACAATTGATGGCCAAACTGTTGAGGAGACAATGCTGCTGGCAGTATTTCCACCTTTGCCTCTGTGGTTTCTACAGTATACAGCAATGCCTGAAGTGTTGGGGCATTCAGATTGGTAGACAGACAGACTATTTTGGTTGAACAATACACAGTACATTGACCCCCCCAAGCTGTTATACAAGGTAATTAGTTAAGATATCATAAAGAGTAAAGTGTAGTTTGAGCAGGAGCTAAAAAAAATATATGAGAGTATAGAAATGGAAGAGTTGTTTTTTTTTTCTTTTTTTAACATTTGTTTTATATTCATACACTCTTCAGAGAGAAGATATCAAATATGGCAAAGTCAAAATTACTCAAATCACCAGGTGCACCATGAGCAGTGTGTTATGAATACACAGTGCCAAGGGAACATGGCAGCCTACTACAAAAATACATTTCACTAAAAATAAGTGCCTGCAGTCTCTTGAGCAAAATCCGAGAAAAACTTTTCAAAGTGTTTTGAAGGCTTCTTTGTCTTTAAACTGTAAATGTATTATCATTATTTCAAGTTGAGTATCTGAGTAACTATATGCTGAACAATACAGCATGATGTTTTCAGGACAGTCTTTTATAAAAAAAAAAACTCACCATGCTAGAAGAGCATTGGTGTAAATGTCTAATTTGGAATGTTTTTTTAATAGGCCCATTATAATTACTACACTTGTCAAGCTAAATGCTCATGTGAAGTGAATGGGTTGGGGATTTTTCCAGTGCATAAGAAGGTAGTATTATTTCAGATGACTTCAAACCACCGTTATCTTTCAAAAGCTACAATAAAGGTATTTCCAAAGAATACAAAGGGTTATTTTGTCCATCAATTACATTTTTGTTGAAACGAGTAGAGACCAGAATGTCTGGCCTACTTAATAAGCCTTCGGAGAGAGCATGCTGATATTGTGGTTGGTGATGGCAGTACAATGAGGCCTGCTTATCAAACAAAATCCAAACAATTTCTATTTTTCGCGAACACCCCTACTAACTTTCTAAGAGGTTGTTTGTTACAGAAACGTTGATTTCTTATTGTAGAATTGCCACCTGTACATTTGCACCCTTTTAGCCAGTTAGGAGTTGTGTTACAAGTTGCAAACTCAAGTTTGAATTCATCTATTTACTCTTCGTTTGGCTCTGTTTTGGTATCCACATATATACAGTATGTCTCTCCAGCTGCTCAACTGTTTAATTCTTGGGAAAGCTTTCTTGTTATAAAAACATCTGCCCGCTGCTGCATGAAGCCAAGTTGATAAGAGCACTGAGAGTGAACCGAAACAGAAAACAGCTTGAGGGCCATTTAACAAAAGCAATGAGCTGGAAGAGGCTAAAACGTTGCCCGCCTAAGTTGGCTGCTATTTCTCTGTGGGTTCGTCAACTTGAGCAGTGCAGTAAGATACTCTTTTTTTCCATTACCTTGTTACAGCAGCAAAGGGCATAGTGCCATACTATGGAGTAAACAAACATATGATGAAATAAATAAGCAGACACCAATATCCTATTTTAAAGAAGGAAACAAACAATGCACAGTTTTTTTTTCCGCACAGCGATATTTCATCAGCCTGGAATTTTTGAGTTTTGTTGTGTGTGGTCTGGGAGCGGTATTGATGGTAAATTCTGACAGGAGCAGCGAGGAAAGGAGCTGTGGTATCTCTGCCTCAGGCACAGACGGGTGAAGCAGCCTATGACTGAAGCAGCTGGCCAGGCTGGTAAAGTTCTTCTTCAACATGGAAGGGGGTTGGATATGTTCTCCATCTGAGATGATAGCTAGGCCTCATCGTTCTCCCTACTCCAACTTTCTTCACCTGAGCCGGCCTTCTTAACCAGTCTGTTTAGTCTCTTTCTGACAGAATAGCATTTGTGATGCTGCTGCGCCCCAGCATAGGAATATGGAACACGGCTTATGCAACCACACAGTCAGTAAAAAAAGGTATTTGGGAGTTCCCCCCAAAAGGAAAGCTATACCTGAGCCTGGCAAGACACACCTGATCTCGCTTGCTTCACTTTAGTTTCTCAACCCACATATCAGTCATGAGTAAGTGTACATGGTGAAGACGTCCAGATTGTGGAGTCTTACAAATATCTTGGCACTGTTTTTTCATTCAAAAACTGAAAGTCGATTTTAATACTGAAATACTTTGAATTTATCCGATGAGGAAACAGAACTCTTTGTCAATTTTTCAATTCAGTTCAATGTCACTTTTTTGTCAGTACCTTAACATGATAATACATGTATTTATTATTAACTATTAACTTTGCCATATGAACTTTACCTTGCTGTCCTTCACGACCTCTATTTGTCTATGTGTTGTGCTTTTGACATGTAACATTTTGGATGTTGTTGGTGTGATTGTGGATGTGGTAAACTGCAAAAGAAAGGCCCTTCTTGGGATCAATACAGTTGTCTAATCTAATGTAATCTAATCTAATCAATCTACGTGGGGAGTTGCCAGGTCAAAAATAGCCAGGCCAATCTGACTTAATGACATTTGTTCCTTAGTGGAAGGCGCCTGATTGGTACATGTTATTGTTAATTGATAGACGCTAAGCAGTGTGGTTAAAACGGGTAAAATGTAGGCCATTTGACCTCAACCTTATTTCACAAACAGGTTTTACGATACGTCAAAAGATTGCTGAGGGATTACTTGATTTCTTAAATGAACCGATCATTGGATGGGTCAGACGTCAAGGTCGACAAGCACATCTGCACATTTAACACAGAAGATTTCACGGTCAAGGACTCTTGACACCGAGGGCGACGCTGCCACTGAAATGAATCAGTGGGAAACATGGTCTCCTTAATTACTACGCGTCCTCATTCCACTAATACTTGGCCCTTTTAACATTAAGAAGTGTGTTACAATGAGCACCTCTCCTCTTACATCCTCTTACAACAGATAGTAGAGGCAGACGAGAGGAATTCAGAGAGTGGGGAGAATCCCCAAGGAGACTCCAGTGTGAGCAGAGAACACATCCGAAGATGAATGCTTTTGCTCTAATTAAAGCCAATGATGGCTTATCAGGATCACTCTAAGCTATCATACACAGACTGTAGGCCTAATGAGCTATTATCCCCGGCACGTGTCAAACATGAATTTGACTGCGGCTGCCATGTTTGTTTGTTCATGGCTCCACAATTGCGTTCTTTAGTGGTGAGAAAGCTATTTTTCAATCCCCATTCCCAGGAGTGAGAGCCACTCAGCGTGTAATTGAAAACAAATATGTAAACCGAAGAAAAAGAAGAAAAAGAAAACGAATGAGAGGATATATCAAGTCATTAAGCTCCGTCATCTACTTTGATTTGCGGTTTCAAATGCAGAAAGGGAATGGCTAATCAGTTGGTTGAGTTACTGTGTAAGGGGAGCTCTCCAGGCATGCTACTTGTGTTCATTAGTAACATCCTGGCATTTCACTATCTAGACCTTTACATGAAAAGTAGACACAGGCCTTGAAGACCTTTTTTTCCGGCCCCACAGAGACTTTGTGAGTACATCATAGAGGGACTAGGATGTGAAACTGACTTGATGAAATGTAAAATGCTTTATGGCATTTATTATGTGCCCATCATTGATTTTCTCATATTTTCTGTATGACAAACAAGTCATAAGGGGAAAAACAAAATGATTAGGAAATGTTTACATTGATCTTCACATCCCACAACAACCATGCTGTATGATCCTGTTAACAACTGTTAACCTGTGTATTCACTCAGGAGTTAGGAAAGGAAGATGTGCATATTGGATGTTAAACAGCTGATAGAAAATGAAACCGGCCTTCAGGCCCAACCTGTTTAAAGCCTGAGGGTACGGACATGTGGGCCATGGATGTTTGTGCTTTGGGCATAGTTCAATGTTTTGCAATATTATTTGAATAACATTAACTTTCAAGCCCCACAACATATTTTCCTCCTGTCCTTTTGCTCTGAAAAAATGAAACATCTTGAGATATGTTCATGAACAAAAAATTGGTGCAGTGATTCATCACACCCATGTACGACACAAATTGAATGATTTATATACACATAAATGGAATGGTTTGCATAGTGTACAGAATGTCCCTGGTGAAACTGCAGTTTGTACTGTAATAGACTGTAGTAGAACAAGGCCAAACAATTCCTCTGCCACCCTGGCTCTTGTACCATGACATCTTGGAAGCCATTCAGTGAACTCCACTTGGTTTTAACTATCTCTTTGACTTTGACATCACACAATAACTTTGTTACATTTAACACTCAAAACTAGAGGGTTGGTGAGCAGTCAGCACAAGCAGCATCCTGTTTGTTTACCCTCAGCATCCCCCTGTTGAAGTGCTCATGACACACTGTGCACTTTGCTGAATGATGCAGCTGCACCAGGGGAGCTCACATATTGACATGCCAGACATTGATTTAATACTATCCATGTTACATTTCCAATTGATCCTTCTCCTTCTCCACATGGGTGCAAATAACCTTTCTACTGTCTTTTTTTTTCAACTTGTATAGCTGTGGGAGACATCATTCATAACACTTGTTCACAGACACTCCTTTTGAAAACAGTTTTTTAAAAGACAGCTTTTGTCTACACACACCGAGGGGATGTTTCATACTGATTTCATAACTGTTTGAATTTGAGAGGGAAGAAAAACACCTCCCGTTGCATCTCCACATCACCTCATCAGCACATTACTATGCCGCATCACCCGAAGCAGCCTTCTGTGCGCTTACATTAGATCCAAGCAGTGATGAGTATGCACTTAGTAATTGTGTTCACGCCATGGTACAGCCCTCTACAGACATCTTCCAATCCACACTCTTTTATTCCCTGATGCTAACCTAACACACGTGCTAAATCCACAAAACACGCTGATGTCCAATTAGAAGGAATCATAACAAAACCTATTCGAATTCATTTAGACACACAGATGTTTTGACAGACAGATGGATCGTTTATTTGTTTTATCCTAAATTTCACACGAGCAGTCTCCCTCTCAATTATGAAAATGACTGAACGGAGGCTTTGCAGAATAAGAGCATAGTAATATTGCTGAACACTTAATTTTATTTTTTTAAAGCTTCTCATTTAACTTTACTGACCGTTGTGTTTCTCTCCACTTTATAGCTGAGCTTGCACATTTAATAATGGCTTGTAAGCAAAAATGCATTGAGCGCAGCAATAAAACAGATGCGTAATCAAACAGTAATCACAATCCTTCACTGTGACATTCACATTTTAGTCTATTTTTATCCGTTTCTGTTTTCATTTTCATACCAATATCATGTGGAACTATTTTAAGCTGCATTTGTTTGCATAACAAATAAGGGTAGTGTCAGGAACCTTAAAGGGGCAGTGTGCAAGCACCCCTTTAACTAATGGAAAAGATACAATTGTAAAAGACAATAAAGTTGAGTTATTTATGTTGAACTTTATCCGTAGGTCAGCTGCAATAGAAAATGTCATTATAGGGGGTGCCTGCACACTACAGATAGGGCAGGAAGAAGCAAAGACAAGCTACCATATCACTGCTGCAAAGGCTCCACATCAATCATTACATCTGCTTCTACCCTGCATAAATCTTTGTGCCTTTTGCTTATCCACTTGCATGACTGGAGTTTTACTCCACCTTGTGATTGGTGGCCAGTAATATCAGACTTCAGGGCTAGGTGCATAACGCCCTGTTCAGACAATAGAAGGACAGGGGTGCCCATGCAGGCATCAGTAAAAACTAAAGAAAACAAGGATTGGTCTGGCTTTACTTTTTCTGCATTCATTGCGAGTTTGCAACAAACTATGACAAAACACTGTGATAACCAATCAAATACGTGCAATGGCGCATTCTGTGCAGTATTTTTGTGTCTGATAAGCCTTCAAACTTGACTTCCTGGAACACAAATGACTGTCGTACCAGTGCCTGAAGCAACACATCCCTACCAATGTAGCCGGTTGCCATTTTTTCAACTTTCGACTAACATTTATTTCTACTTTCAAACTTAGCTATAAGTCATTCACAGGACACACACAAACCAACTGTTAACAAACATGTGGACGGCCATGGAAAAGACACCAGCTGCCAGTAGGAGACAATCGCACTATGGTCTTCGCCTGGCCTTTTCTGTCACAATAAATAAAGGTGATATGCAATCCATTTGAAACATTTTCAAATTACACTTTCTTTTCATTGGTAAGTACATGACTCTGTATCTTCTGCAGGACAAGAGAACAAGAGAGTTGGTGTGTTCCTGCCCCACAGTGTGTTGGGACGCGGCCGGCTGTACACAGACTTCAGTAAACCAGCAACAAGTGTGAGAGTGTTTGTAGGACACGACCAAGATGGACTGACAGACAACATTACTGTTTAACAACTACAGTATCTTTTAATAAATAAATATCTCCCAAAAATCACAAACCTTGCAGCTCTGGAGATCCTTTACACCTCGCTCATTGACCCTACCAAACCACCAAACTTGCCCTCTGCCAGATAAAGTGCACACCACAAGTCATGATGACACACTCAAAAGTTGCATGTCGAAAAACAGCATAATTCTTTGCCCACTCCAATGTAACAACAAACTTTCCACCAACAACAGGTTGAGTGCGCGGGCAGCACGCTTTGATCTAGTCACACCAATTTACCAAATGAACAAAACTGCTTGGTTATGCAGCCTTGACCACTTAACCTTCGGTGCCACAAATAGAACTGAAGGAGCAACAGATTCTCTCATCGTCTTTTGAGGTTTCAAGTTATTCCTTCTCAGTGGGACTTCTGAATCCAGCTGACTTTGTTCTACAAAACAAACAAAACAAAACTGTTAAGGTGTGCCTTCAGAAGGGTGTTTGCTAGCCTAAACCCTGGAGAATAATACAAAAACACATTCATTTTATATCTATGGGTTTTTTACCAGAGCCAACTTACAGGTCTCTGAGACTGCTGCGAGCCCCTCCTCGAGACAGCACGCTGCACATGAATCGGGGCTCCTTGAGAAAGGCCAGGGATGAGCCGGTGGAAGCATGTGTGTGATGTGCAGACTGAAAGCGTTTTGCCTGAATCTCTCTGACAGCAGGAGCTCGCTGTCGGCCTGCAGCGCTTCGGCAGTGTGTGGAGATGAAAAAAACACCCAACCACGTCACAGAACTTTTTCTATTGTTGGCGGGAAATCGTTCTCTTACTTGTGACTCATACAGCAAGCAGTGTTGAGTGCAAATACAACTTTATATAAAAAAAAATGCACCACTGCTCTTGAGTTTCTCGCTTGTGTATTGTTCACATGGACGTCGATTTGGCTAAACAAGTGGGGGGGACAAACAGGCATTCTGGAGTGCATTTTCAAAAGTGGGGGGGACAATGAGGAAACATCTTTTTTTTCTCTTTAGTGCAGGTAATGAACGGTTCTGAAAGACGGCATACCCGCTCACTAATGAATAAAATGTATACAAAACACTGATGTCTGACACATTTGATGAAAAAAGCATTTTCAAAAAGCAGCGGACATATGAGCCACTAGCAGCTCCCCGTAGCCCAACCAAACATGACGTAAACAAAAGGAGCTTGGGAAGGTAGTTCCGACTGAGCAATCTGATTGGTCGAAGGCATTTTGACCGTGCTCAAATCGAGCCGAAGCACGGCTGGACTGTCGCACAACAATATTACTCCGCCTCGGTCTCCATGGCAACCTAGCTAGTAGCATAGCCATGATCAGCTTCAATTACTTCTTGATAAACAACATCGTCAGTATCCATGTGCCGCGACACAAGCTGCTGTTAGTGTCCGCTACATTTACAGTCATTAGTGGGCATAGAGGATGGTAATCCCTACAGTTTACACTTCACAACGGGACCCTTAAAGCCACTCGCCGTTGTCTCCAGTGACGTGCGGTGAGGTCAGTGAGTGGGTAGGCACTGAGTTCTGAAAGCCAGATTTCTCTAAACCTATATATTGTTAAATCAAAAACAATAAACAACAAACAGGCACGCACGGCCGATTTCAAATAAGTTCCTCCCTTTCTTTCTTTCTTTCTCTCTCTCTCTCTCTCTCTCTCTCTCTCACACACACACACACACACACACACACACACGGGACGTATATGAAATGTCACGACGGTGACTTCAGGTTTGCCCGTAGCCTACTGTAGTTTGGTCTAAATGAACATCGCATCCATCGACTTAACGGACCCGTCCCTCACACCGAGGGCCGAAAAAACGTAAGGCAACAAGTCAAACCTTCGCCGATTCAAACTACCGGTACTACTTCTATTCAACTTAAAAATAAAAGACAGCATTCATCATTATGTAGGACTACAGCATAACTGATGGCAACTCCACTCCATAAACTTTATCTTAATAGATAAAGTACCAGTAGTGTATGCCCCATGGACCTGTCCAGCATCAGAATGTAACCATTTATCCACATTGCAGAGCTTAGGTTTGCCCGTCAGTAACAATGAAAACACAACTGCTCAATTGAATATAAAATGCAGAATGGATTGCACTCGGTATCAATTCATCCAACTTTATTATTAAATAAACCCCAAAAAAGTTTCTTGACTCACCAATCTGACTCCCTGGCTGTAGAAATAAGCAAGACGACAGTAATCCAGTGACAGTCTGACTGACAGCACAGCTAGCTAGCTAGCATCCTTCAGTTCATGTAGGCTACCTGTCCGTTTGAAATGCTCGAACATTGTTTGTCCCTGTTGCTGCTGTACACCGTCCAAGGCTGGCGCAGGCCTTTCTCTTGCTATTCATTCTGTTCCTTTTAAAATTGTAATCCAATTTGTTAAAATTCCTCCAGTCTGAAATATCTGCGGGCACGGACAGGGCAGCTGCAATGTTGACTTAAAAATCCGCGGGGGTAACGCGACGTGAATCGAGCATTGCCAACGTAATGACGTTGGCCTAAGCTGCGTAAATGTCTAGTAATATCTCGATTTTAATTGGTCCATGAATGATATGTAACGTAAAGGCTTATGTGGCATACCATTTACGTAAAAAAGGCACAAAGAATTATGCTTATTTGCGTACATGTTAAATAATACATAATCAAGTGCGCATGCGCGAAACCTTTTTTTTCTTGCCGTCCACAATGAATAGGCGCAAAGGCACTGATTCTTTGCCGTACACAATGAATGGGAAACAGCAAAGGCACAATATTTTTTTGGCGTAACTTACAAACTGCCACGTTTCTAATCAAAACGTCTACACTTTTTTAAAGTAATCGCGGAGAGAGAGAGAGAGAGAGAGAGAGAGAGAGAGAGAGAGAGAGTACAGAGAGAGAGAGAGAGAGAGAGAGAGAGAGAGAGAGAGAGAGAGAGAGAGAGAGAGAGACCTTGACGCTGTGTTTTAATACGGCTGGACGCACTCCATGTCCGGCTTAAAAAGTGGGGGGGACAAAATGAGTCTTGACGAAAAGTGGGGGTACATGTACCCCCCATACCCCCCGTAATCGACGTCTATGATTGTTCAGTTCTGTGAGTTGTGAAAGCCACCCACATAAGACCCAATGGGCCGACTCTTTGTGAGCGGCAATAAAGGGGTCCAGATTCATTGCAGACCAACAGTCAATAGACAATATGAGAAGGTTATAAGAATGAAAGAACACGGCTTAAGAAGTTCAATAGACACCATGTAGGGAAATAAAGAGGAATTAGCTTTGAGGGTTATTGTTTGCACCCTCTGTGGTTAAAGGACTACGGACCAGAGGGATGCACGCTGCCCCCGAGGTGAGCTTGGAGGTGGGACATTGAACGGATGGAGAGGGAAGCAAACTGGGGCAGAGAACAAAGCAATGGGATGTCTTGAGGTATTTTTTGATAGTTGCAAATGTGGCTCATCTGCTGCTGCTGCTGCTGCTGCTGCTGCTGCCAGTGCTGTAAAGATATGGAACATGTGGCATGGAAAATCTCCTTTATTAATAAAACCCCACTTATAGGACATAATCTCTGTAGCCATGTGGATATATTACACACAACCAGAGAACAATTCCAGTTCCCATCACATATCATTTTCCACTTTGTGAATCATCCTCCGCCGTAATAGATCAATAGAGCTTACTCTGCTATCTCTCAGCCCGTGCCCTATTTTTTCGTTCTTGCGCCTCCAGCCTGATATCCTAATTCTACACTATCTAGATCGAGAGATAACTAAGGACAACTCCAATTTTTGGACAGCTTCAGCCCGTTCACAATGCATTAATCTCACTTGGTCCCATTACAGAGCGCTTTGTTTCCAATCTGTTCTTAAAGGAATAGGTAAGTGTGCAAAGACAGAGGGAAAGAGAGAGAGAGAGATTTATAACTACAGAAAAACATACAGGACTAGATCTAAAAACTTCAGGTACAATCAGTTTTAGAGTCTGTTCAGCACTGCTGCGGTTTCTGAATAATTTACCGGGTGCTTAAATAGCTCCTTGCTTCAGGTTCTCCGACTATGGCGGGGTGGCACGAACTGCACGGCTTGCTGATTGGGCACAGACAGAGACAAGCACATAGAGATTTAGTCTAATTGGTTGAAAGAGGTCAAATGAGATTCTTTTAATCTTTTTTCGTGGCTTTTCTTTAGTGTCATTCACTTATTTGCTTTCATTCTGTGATCTGTCTTTCTTTTGTGGCTTCTTATTACTTTTTTTTTCTTTTTCTTGTTTCATTCCTTGTTTTCACTCTTGCCGCCTTCTTTTTTCCCCCTCTTCCTTGCTCTCCTCCCCCCCTGCATTTTCTCAATTTTTTTTCTTTCACACCACCCCTTTCTGGTCCCTGTGCGAACATTAATAATGCAACAAAGCTCAGGTTCTTCGGAGCTCATTCTAAAGTGTAAGTTGTTGCATTGACGTCCAACATACGAGCCCTCCTCATAGAGGCAATCTTGTCATAATGTGCTACTGTGGATCAACTGCAAAGACAACGTATCTTTAGACTTCCGTTCAATATTATCTGGGAAAAACACTTTTTATCAGTACCAATTGATAACTTGGGGTTTGCAACACTCATTGTCTCAAGGCATCTTGGGGCCTTTTTATTTGTTTATTTTTCATATGATGTCGCACTGACTTCTATGACAGAGTTTTAGGGCCATGTTGAAAAAAAAAAAAATAATTCCGAGAATAAAAGTCTTAATATAACAAGATTAAAAGTCATAATTTAATGGACTTCTATGGATGTATTGCTACAGCATCAGGTCTCGGCATTCTATGGTTTTTATAAGACATGCTCCTAGGTGCCACATATTCAAAAGACTGTAGGGGAGAACGGGGGAATGTCATCGGGTAATGTGAGACACCACCTGTATCTAGGCAATAAAATAAATGTTTGGTCATGTGAGATATATGTTTTCAAGCCCCTCTCATTTCCCCTTGGCAATGAAAGAGAGGACCTCATGGTGATGTTGTAAGCATGTTTTTTTTCACAAAAAAATGTTCTTTGCATGTAAAAGTACATTTTCTTGCTGTCAACTTAATTGATTGTTGTGCCAAAGCAAATTGATTCAGGTAGAAAAACTTATATCATACATGTTGATGAACTACCAACATATTAAACCATGTGATGATGATAACTGAAGATTAGCCTGATTTGCTGAGAGGTAGTTTTTTCTCAAATTGTGGCAGTGGGGTAAAGTGAGACAAATGCTGTGGGGTAACGTGAGACAGTGTCTGTGCCCTCTTTTAATGAATCCATAATATTTGAGGTAGCAAGGAGACTAGTTTGATTAAGACAAAAGACAATGTGGGCTGGAGGTGGGGGTTGATGGTTGAAGGGATGTCAGCAAGGGCATGGTTTGGCACGTATATATGTGGGGGACAGGAGAGTGACCTTTAACATTAATAAACTAAGTAAGTAAGTAATATGTCTTTATTCAATGAGTGATCCCAATAAAACAAATGCAGAAAAATATTAATCAAAGACTCAAAAGATGGAAAATGACAGCTGGGTCTAGTCCTGTGTTCTGAGTCCCAGGGTGTTCTAGCTGGTTCTGATTGTTATTTGCTCTGACCCCAGACACTAGCTGGCTCTAAGGGTCCTGTGTTCTGACCCCCAGACTGTGTTTTAATCTAATTGGTTCTATCTGTCATTTGAATGGTAATTATTGAATATGAATTATATTGTGTATTTGATCAGAGCTACTTTCAATTGTTTAGAACATGTTTTTCTTAATTGACCAAACCCCATGATTCTATTACTCGTCCGACATTAGTTTTGGAATAGTTGGTTTTCAATCTAGCTGTCAGGATTCTAACTGTTACAACATGTGTTTTTATGGTAGTTTCAGAGTGGTAAAAGTAAGTGGATCAGTTTACCCCCTTGATTTCTCTGGTCTGTCTCAGTTTACCCCACAGCTGGGGTAAACTGAGACACAAGACAACTTTAAAAAAAAAAATTATATTTTCACTGCCCTTTGTCATGAATAAATTCTGCTAATGCCCTTTTCTAGGAAACATCCTGAATTAATGGTAAATGTGTACATTTGACTGATAAATCATTTTAGCTCCCTTAGAGGGGAGCAAATGTAAAAAGTGTCTCACATTACCCCGTTCTCCCCTATATAAAAGACAAAAAAACTGAATTAAAAACAAACAGGTGTGCTGGAATGCACACAGGTCGGACCTCTGTAAATGTGAGTCTGAAGCGACAATGTCCTGACTAAAAGAATACACCGCTACAGCGAGGGAAGGTCGCACTGAACCTCAGATAGTATAACTGGGCAAAGCTGCAAATACAAGAGCTTTCATAAGTGGGTCATATGCTCAATCACTATTGTTTTAACTCAGTATTTGATAGATAATAATTTAACAGACAATAAACTAGATGGTAATCCTACGGATTACAACTTTAATAGCAGTGTCTGTTATCAGCGCTGCTATCCTTGCAGTGCCGACTGAACTGAACAGATGCCAAACAATCTTGCTTGGCTCTGTTAATATTGGCAAGCTTGTTCTTATTTTTTTCTTTCTCATTGTAAAACATTAGCTTAACACAACCCAATTTAATCACTTCATTGCTGGAGGTAATTACTGATATGAAAAATGGCAGCGATTGATAAACAAGCATCAATTGTCAGAATTTGTGAAGCAGTTTGCTGTGCAGTGTAACATGACGCAAACCATCGAACCTACTCTCCAGTTTACAGTTCGGAACACGGCAACAAACTTTAACAGGATACATTTTTATAGACAGTAAAAGTAAATAGTATAAATGCATGAAGGCTGAATTCCATTACGCTGCATCACTTTCAGGCCATGGCATTGTGCTTGAGGGTCGCTGTCACACTGGTTGCCAGGTTCACTTGGAAACAGCAGAGCCTGTGTTAATGTGACAGGCAACATCTGTGCTTTTCCTAATATGACAACAACGTCAAAATGTCTGCAGTGGGAAAGGCCTATTGTAAAGTTTAAGTGTCACTATACTCCATCACACAGCTGGATATAATAACAATCTATGAATGTGTTTGTTGATGAATCTCAGCTTTACGGTTGACATCTTTCATGCAAACTTTCTCTGTCAAGTTGTCAAAAAAGAAATTTTGTTGGGCAAATGTAAATTAAAGCAACAAAGTAACTATCTGGGTTAAACATTCTCGCTGGAATTAAATACAATGCACTCCTACTGTTACACTGCTTTATTCACTGGTTTAGCATTTAACAAAATGTAAGAGAACGTTTTTGCTATTTATTTATCTGTGTTTCAAGCTTCTGCCAAAACTTTCTTTGCACACTCATTTGTGTTGGTATCTAGGTATCTAACTGTGTCTGTTTACGTGTGTGGGAGTAAGTAAAATCCTTTTTTCTTTCTGCTGAATGCAACTGGGCCCTTTTATCTCGTCTTATTTCAGGTTCCAGTAGCGGCTGGGTAGTTGGACATCTCCTCCTCCCGACGCCTCTTTTATTTCTCATATCGAGAAGACGTTTCAGTACATTTAAGAGATGTTTTCGGGTTAAATAGAAGCCATGATCCACAGATCGCAGTCGCTCTCGAAATGACAATCAGCCTTACTTTTACTTTCAAACTTGCTTGTTTTTTCTTTCATGCACACCACACACACACACACACACACACACACACACACAACACAAACACACAACACACACACACACACACACACACACACACAACACACACACACACACACACACACACACACACACACACACACACACACACACACACACACACACACACACACACACACA
This sequence comes from Ammodytes dubius, assembly GCA_026122265.1. Lineage (NCBI taxonomy): Eukaryota > Metazoa > Chordata > Actinopteri > Uranoscopiformes > Ammodytidae > Ammodytes > Ammodytes dubius. The sequence continues at coordinate 21,774,738 of CM047521.1, read as the reverse complement.
CACACACACACACACACACACACACACACACACACACACACACACACAAACAGAAGGAGAATGCAGAAAGTGTCCTCTTAGATCATCCGAACATCAATGGCTTGTCATACTACAGTCCCTTCTGTCAGCCGGCTGCGCAGAGGATGGTTCAGCCACAGAAGTCTTTCCAGCAGCGGTGGAAGACAGTGATACCAAGCAGTCTCCATAAAGAGCAATGGAATCAAGTACACACGTTTGCACTACACATGCACAAATCACACAGTGACTCAGTATTACTGAAAAATCACAGATTTCACTTCAAACAAACAGCACAACCACACACAAAACCACACACACACACACACACACCAGTGCTAGCTGCAAAAATATTCTCCTTTAAATTCACTCGTCAAACTGCAAGATATTGCACCCACTCGGGAATAACAAAAAACTAAAGAGAAAGTTAGAGCTTAGAGAGGAAACTGATTTTTTGACAGCCCCGCAGTGGCATGGAGTTTCTAGAAAAGGTCTCAAAGCTCACAATTATTAATAGGCTGTTTTTTTAGGACAGAAGAAGAGACTTGTAATTGGTGGATAATTTTACCCCAAAATACCCAAAACTCATCTACACTGCTTGACTGTAGCAGAGTGTGCGAGTACATGTTCATTTCAAGGCTTTTCTATAATAAAGGAGACATTAATAGTGGAGGGACACAACATTACAATTAAGCAGATTGCAATTGGCACAGATATAGCAGCATTATATTGTCTTTTTGTGAAATGTCTTTGGGCTGTGTGACTAACATTCATGCAGTCACAGCCAGGGGCAGACTCAGACTCTGGCCTCATGTCACCTCGCACAAAAAAAAAGATTTCAATCAGCGCTGTGCAGTGAGGTGCACTGATATTTTCATTTTGATTTAAATTTTGGATGGGATTGGTTGAGTTCAGGTGCCAGAATATAATAATATTGAGAGGTAAACATTGGATCTGTCCTCATATCCCTTATTCTGCGTTAGTTTTGGTGTTTGGTGTTTTGTACCCCCAACAGAGCCTTCAAGGCAGCGCTGCATAGAAGGCAATGTTGGGGGCACTTGATAATAAATCTTGTCGCATCTTCAAATATCTTGGTTATTAAATCATCCCGTTGATCCTGTACTATGACACATCTCATCTCATCCGGCAGTGGATAGGTAATGCTGGCTGTGACAGAAATATGGTCATGCCATACATGCACAATCACACGACCTCTGTCACAATTCCTGTATTTTTTGCTGCTAGGCACTGGAAGCATAAAACTGAAATGGCCCGATGTGCTATAGCTTCCCTGTTCCCTCTCTGACCTTGTTATTTCAATCCGTCCACAGGCTGCTTCTGTCTTTGTTCAGTAGCATCACTGCTATGAAATACACATGAAGTGGACCTCCATCAGTTCGCAATAACGTTGGAGGAAAAAATGAAAAAAGGGCTTCATATCCAACAAAACAATCAGCGGTGTGTGTGTGGTGTGTGTGTGTGTGTGTGTGTGTGTGTGTGTGTGTGTGTTATTACGTTTTAATAACAGAGCCTTCCATTAGGACCGTGTGGAGACCTTTTTCTGCTGGCAGGTTGAGATGTGGCCGAACACAGCCAGCAGAGAGAAAGAAGGAAAGGAAAAAAAACAAAGGACAAACAAAGGACTTTCTTGCACAAATGTGGAGGTTGCTTAAACATATGGCCTGAATTTATTCTAAAGACAAAAATGAAAATCAGGTGGCGGGCAGGTGGTCTAGTATGTATCATTTATTCCTTCCAAAGTGGGGAACACAACCTCACTGTATGTATCACTCAGGCCTCAGTCACCCAGAAGAAGTATTCAGATCAGGGGCCGTATTCACAAAACATTTTAAGGCTAAGAGTAGGTCCTAACGTGCTGATTTAGGAGTAACTCTCAAAAATAAGGGGCGTTTCACTCCTAATTTTAGGACTCCTAACTTTTTAAGATAAGTGTAATTCACAAAGCATTTTAGCGCTAAAACTAGCTTCTAAATCTATAAAAAGCTAGGAGTCCTCGAGAGGACTCCTAAGTCACTAAGAGTAAATCACAGACAACCATTTGATGGCATTTTGGAGAGATTTAATGCTAGTGAGCTTTACAAAAGGAACCTTAATAGCTGTAAGGGTTTAATGATCTTAGTAAAGCTATATTTAGAAAGTATAGACACATTTATATTTAGCCTATATAAAAGAAAAATATTAAGTTCCTTTTCCTGCAGTTGCTTTGGGTTTACGATGCACTGAAAGTTACTGTTGGTGTCACGTTTGGGTTTAATTTCTAAATTGTGAATTTCCTGGTTTGTCGCTGTCTGACTATCGCTGCATAGTCCGCCGTTGAGAGAAATATAGTGAGAGTGCATGGCGTGCAGCTGTTCAATGAGGAAATTTTTTCCTATTCAAATCATTGTAACATTTAAAATTAATAGACCTATGTGGCGCTATTGTAGGTTAATTGTGAACGAATGTGTGGGAAACCCTGCAGTATCTGGGTTTCATGTTAAATCAGTGTCACTTGTCATTAATTGTATATAAAAACTCTTTACTTTAATACAGCGACACAATATGGATATCTCCCACAGTGTTTCTATCATAAATTCACTCTTAGCTCTCATTCCCTCTCAGCCAATCACTGTGGGCATAAAAGGTATGAACATGACATCATCCATAGCAACAGGGTCAACACCGCCCTCTAGTCTTAGCTTAGGAGTCCCTCCCATTCCTTAGTAAAAGTTGGTCTTATCAGCTTTGTGAATAGGTTTTAAGAAATTACTCCTTACTAAGAACTTTTAGTGCTCCTTAGGAGTACTCTTAGCGCTAAGATAAAATGTTTTGTGAATACGGCCCCAGAATCAGTATCAATATTGCACATGAAAGTAGATTATGATTATGGTTTAAACAGGTGAGAGTTACAAAGATTTAAAAAAGAAATTAGCACACCGGCCAATCAATAAGCAAGCCTGTGTGTGTGTGTTTGTGAATGATTGTAAGCTGCATGGATGTATATGACTGTACAACTGGGTAAAATTAGGAATTAGAGCACATTAGGGAGGCAAATGTCTGCACTTCAGTGTGGGTCAGCTCTCAGTGCGCATGCCTCCCTTCCCGTTTCCCTCGGAGACTGCATATAAAAGAATATCTGATGTGGAGGCAGAGAGTGAGGGAAGGGCTGAGAGGACAGAAAGAATATGCTATATCACTATATGGCGCGCAGAGCCTGTGGGTGTTTGTTTTTAATGGCAGCAGTCTCCACTAACTATATCCAAATCATACAGACGTGCTTCACAAACTTCCAACATGCGGAGGGGGTGAGAGACCTGCGTGAAGAGGGAGAGCGAGAAAGGTATAAACAGACCAAGATTTGTTGCATAGTTTGTCTCTGCAGGTGGGAAGATGTTTAAATGGCTACTGGCTTTTATGCCTCATCCGTAAGGCCATATGAGTGAAAAAAAACCATACAGTACATGGTATATATTTGATATAACCAGTGTGTCCCGCTTAACAAAGGTCGTTCACCTGCTCAGAGCACTGTGAACATACAGGGGGACAAGTAAAACATACAGGAAGTAGAGACAGCAAACATAATTTAATAGAAAACAGTGACAACAAGACCATTTGAATAACAAGTTACCGTAAAAGACAAAGTGAGATTTAACTTTTCACTGTGTTGTGGTGATATTTAAATTTACTCCCATGTGTGTCAGTGTATTGGGACAGCACTGTTGGGTGTGGTTACATGTGCAACAGAGAACACTAATGACCATACATAGGAAACAGGAGAGGTGAACAGACCGATCAGAGGAGATTTATGGGCTTTTAAAATTCATTTTAAAATGTTATTCTTGCATGTAAATATATGTAGGATAATTTCAATCTTGCTACAGACCCCTTGCAAGACCCACAAGTACCCCTGGGGGTCCACCAACCCCCAGTTGGGAATCAATGCTGTACCCCACAACAAAATGTTAATGTTTTAAGATAGTTTGATTGCTTTTCACTCAAAATCACAGACTGATAGGTAAAGGGAGTCCAGTATGTTTGAGAGCCATTTTAATTGCTGCAAGAATTATATATATTTTTTTGGATGATGTTGTGAATTACAATATTCAGGCCTGATAATCAATTTCAGTTAATTTCGCCATCACGACTATTGAAGCAAACCGATCCACACACTCTAACTGAGGTAGGTACAGCCAGAAGAGCTTGGCCTGGGGATCAGCTGTCTTTTGGCTCATGTGGGATCAACATATCATTAATGGTGAAGGCACACATCCTCTCAAGCTTAACAATTCCTCAGCCTAGTGCTAAAATCAATTTCAAAAGAGACAGGTAACCACTGAAGTGAAACTAGGACTGTGTGTGACTACAGGGTCTCCCCGTCTGGGCACTGCATCCGGCAGATGGTGAGAAATGAAAAAGACATGAATTATGTCTTCCATGTTGGCAAAGGTTAAGGTTACATTTGGATGCATTCATGATTTCCTATAAACGGAAATGTATTTTTCAAATTGAAAAATCTGTTCAAAAAGGATGCCGATTTTTAAAAAATGCAAGTTTCCCGCAAGGCCTTTGAAGAGTGAAATGTGGTGATTTAAACTCCTTGAAGAAAGGCACGAAGTCGGCCAGCCTGAGGCAGTTGTGATCTGCTGATCCTCGCCATTGGTATTCCTCTATTGTGTTCCTGAATGTGGCAAACACTTTGTGCCCGGGTTTAAAAGGATGGTACTTGGTCCAAGTTCTTCAAATGATTCTTGCACAAAGACCTGCATTCAGTTACCCCCCCCCCCCCCGACCCCCGTGACAGCTGTGTGATGGGCGACATATAAAATAGGAAACAAAATACTTTTTCGGGGTTTGCAGATGGTCCTTGAAAATCACCGACCATTTGCGTAACTAAGACAGAAAATATGGGTTGAAAGTTTTGAAAATGGAAGACACATTCTGGATTCTGGAAATTGGTTGACCTTCACGTGTAACCAAGACACAAGGTGGCACTTAAATATCTAGTTTCAGCTGTGAAGGACCTCTTCATATCATCATTGTCATAAAGAAAAGACAACTTCCACCACCACACTTCTTCCCTGTTGAAAGATATTTTCACATAGCCTTGAACTAATTGGTCAGTATGTCAGTATCGGCACGTATCTGCTCAGACCAATTAACACACGAAAGCACAGCTGGGACTGGGACACATTATTATCGTCGGATTTCTGGGATACTTTCCGCTCCATTTGTCTCACATGGCACAGATTCGTGATACGCAGGTGTAGCCAAATCCTCCACCAGCCAGACAAAGCCTGTGGCTCACGGATGAAAAGTGAGAGGAGAGAGTAAAGAGGGGAGGGGAGTGGGGGGGGGGGGGCAGGATGGGTTAGGAAGGTAAGGAGGACAATGGAAGTAGCAAGAGGCCTTCAGGCGACAGAAGTGGCCTTGATAACTTTCAGGAGCATCACACTAATGATAGCCACTTAGTGTAATACGATGGGGCAAGTGGGAATTCCTGTGGAGGAGAAAGTGAAAGTTCCGTATTATTTAGCGGTACATCATTAGGTTCTTTGTTTGGAAATAAATTATTTAGATTAAATTAAACAATGAGTAGCCTCTTCAAATAGATATACGCATTTTTTATCTCCGGTTGAAACAATAACAGGCACACCTCACCGGTGAATTTATTCACCTTGTCTGTCAAGTGTCAACCATCCAGTGACAGCTCAAGAATTCTTTGGACTGCTGCCAGCGGCTACTTGGTGGCTGGTTTTCTTTTGGAGAGGGTGGGCTGCCAAAAGCTATATGCATTCTGCAGCAATAACAACCACTCATAGGCCATTGTTCTTAGGGATCTCAGTACATAAATGTGAAATTCAAAAAATAATACATGAATTGTATATTTCCGGTGCTCCTTGAAAACTCGCCCGTGAAAAATCGCTTTTAATTAAGAATTGGAAGCAACTGATCCACAGTCTTAGTAAGAAAATCCAATAACATCACACAGTGATTTGACTCATTATTTGAATTGTAAGGCTAAATGAAAAAAGGCCTCTTGAATTATAACACCAAACAATAAGTAGTTCCACTCCAATATCCATTACAAAGGGTTACTACAAAATTATTTCTGGTCCTTTAAACATAAATAAGCGTGTAAGCATATAATGGGAGGAAATATGTATTATACAATTTTGCAGGAAGGTCTACTTTCACTCACTAACATGCGGACACACACACACACACACACACACACACACACACACACACACACACACACACCACACACACACACACACACACACACACACACACACACACACACACACACAACTTATACATTTGGGATGAATGAGCACAAATCCACACAAAAACACACAAATCCATCTCTTCTCATTACCATTGTATCCATCCAGTGTCCCTCAGCTCAGGGTTGGATTGGATATTTGGTGAAATGAGAATCTCATCACTAACAACAACATCAACCACATACATTGCCAAGATGGCCGCGGGCCAACAACACACACTGGAGATCCTCACCATCATTAGTGTTAGTCCAACAAAATTAAGCTTTCAGGCCAATCCCTTCCCAGACAAAATCACCGACTTTCCCCAATCAACACAGGATTCATTCGGTGAAATCGAATCAGTTGTGCAAAGCAGTGAAGCGGACTCAGCCGCTTGCTCCACGCACACCAGTGAATACCATGCATCTGTTGTTAAGTATCTCTCACGAAGCATAAACCACAAGCTGTGTTTTTAAGTCCAAACTGGCACCTGTAGGCAGACACAGAAACATACAGGCCGCTGACCAGCAAAGCTTCTGTTAAGAGAGACAGACTCACTCACTGCTCTTTAAACACATGGAAACAGAGCAAGATGGCTTAGTTTGAGCCAGCTGCGTCTTCTTCAATTTTCATGGCAAGTCCCGGTTTGGGTGTGCGCTAATCATACTAGCTTTCATAGGTTTGTTGATCAGCATCAGCATTGGCTCTAGAATGGCAGCTTTGCAGCATACTCAAACTCTAAACAGCTTTTGTGCCTCAATGTGTCTTCAGAATATGTTATAGTAACATTGGCTATCTGTTTCTTTATTTGCCTCTATTTCAATGATATGTGTTTCAAGATATTTGCTTTTGTTGGTGAGACCAACATCTGAAATCAGTCAGCCGGTGTTATGTTAAAGTCCAAACAAAGTAGCTTTCACATTTTTGTAACTCCCTTAAATCCAATAAAGAGTTGGTGGAGTCAATATTGTCCTTTGAAGTTAGAAGAAGACCTAACAGCCAGAATCTATTTAATGTAGTGCTACTTTCCTCTGTCAGCCCACGTTACAATAGCAGCATACTGTAGCGGTATGTATGCTCTCACAACATTTGCTAAAGAACGCAATAACGCATGCATTTAAAGACATTATGCAAAAGACGGCGAAATGAATCGTAAATATACTCCGCTTCTTGAGTAGTGCGGATGCCGGATGGGGTTCACATCAGCAATGATCTGCTCCAGAGTTCACTTACTCCTTTCACCAGAGTCTCTGGCTGCATTCAAACCAGGGTTCGTTTCGACCGCACTAAACAAAGCTGGTGTGAACTCAACGCACCCTAACTTCATATTGAGTGATATATTTTTGGAATGCATATTTCTTTATACATACCGTGGCAGTGCTGCGAGAACCCTGAGAAACTAAGAGTGTCATTGCCAAGGAATGCTTCACTGTATTTGTTGTGTATGTAATATGACAAAAGAAGAACTTGAACTATGCACACTGCCTCAGCAGAAAGAATGAAACTAAAGCTTCACAGGCCTGCCATGCTTAGTTACAGTTGCTAAGCTGTGATGGCACATTCACTTTCAACTCAGTATAGTATGCTGCACACTATGTGCTTGTTGCTTCTATTATTATTTGCTATTTTGTATTCTAGTATGCATTTAGCATTGCTGTTTTATACATATACATTCAGTGTAAACATTATATTATTAGTTGCTGGCACACCAGCTGGACTCATCACAAAGAGATGTAAACACTGGAAGTAAGCAGGCAAAAATGTATGTTCCAAGTATATACAGCATACATTCAAAGTTGCCCAAACTCTTGCTAAAATACATATGTATTAAAAACCCACACACAAACAGGAATGTGAAAACAGCCCAGAGAAACATTCTTATCCCAATGGCCTAGCTGAAGGTTTCTAAACCGTAAAATAGTTTCAGATTTTAGGCTACTTTTACATGTTCTTACTCCCTCATGTGGGTTGACCTTTAGCAGTGTGCTTGAGGCGTAAGGAGAAGATTAATGAACAGAATAGTGTGTTCGAAAATATTTCTTTTGAACAAAATCTTCTGACGGTTTGGAACATCTAAACTCCAGCTAGGCAGTTAATACAGGAGATTCAAACAAATCGTGCTCACTTTAAGTAACCACTAAAAGTGTGGAACTTTTCACATTCCCGGAGTTTGAGGTTCAGTGTTATGGGTGGGTGTCATCCCTACAGCGATACACTGATTAACTGATTTCCCTTTGATGTTCCATATTATGATCTTTTTTTACATGCAGACATTTTGTTGGATTTTACATTATGTCCATCTGAACTGCACAAATGCTTCTGAGCCCACACACACACAAACGCATGCAAAATAGTACAACGTCGGATTATGCCAGAGAGGAGAAGACCAAAAAATAACAACCACTAAGACACTGAATTTTTCTCATATCAGACAAAGACACATAATTCCTACATAGCTATAAAATTTGTTTTCTCATAATTCTCTACAATATAAATCTGTCCTCTGCACACTTTTCTGACACGACTACAGTAAATGTAGATTTTTTTGTGGTTAGATCCTAACCTTTTACTTGGAATGTGAACACTGCTGTGATCACATAAGATCACAGCCGGTGTGACATGACGTGGCACTTACAGCCTCTGGTGATTTCAGTGCTGTGTGGCAAGGCTTTCATAATTCATCATGCTGGCAAAATAAGAAAAAATTTCTTGAATAGTTACTTTAGATACTCTTTCTTGTATTTAAAGTATTTTACGTATTTGGATTAAATTCAGCACAATTAATGTGTGGTAAAGACTCTGTATGTCCGAGGAATATAAATTCCCCCTAGTTATCAGGCCCTGCAATGGGCAAACCCTAACCTCATAAACTCAGGCAGCTGAGTGCCCAGGGAAGGGAAGCTGCCCTGGATCCTAAGACAAAGGAATAAATGATGCCTTTTTCTCTCTGCTATAGTGCTTGCTTGGCCAGGCACTTTCACATTTGGTCCAGACTACATCTGGCAACCTCACACATCCAGAAGGTTCGGTCTCAATCTCCTGTATCCCTTGAGCACACACACACACCACACACACACACACACACACACCACACCACACACAACACACACAACACACACAACACACACACTCACACCACACACACACACACACACACACACACACACACACACACACACACAGTACACACACACACACACCAAACTCAGCCGCGACCCATTCAGCTGTCTCCTGTGGCCTGCTTCTAATCAAAACAGCCACAGTTGGCAGACAGCACCTGCAGATATAATATTATGAGACAGCAGCAGACCTTTTGAGAACTCGCTGATCGGTCAGTTATTTGGGCTACGTCCCAGAACTCGGCTGAGAATGTTAAATAGGACTGAGTTTGGCCAGGCTGTCAATAAATGTTCACACATATACGCTGGTTTTTGCCCGTATATCTCCTACATTTTAATTTTTTTGTCACTGAATCTGAAGCCATGTTGAGTCTTTTTCTTGTTTTACACTTTCCCTTCTTTATTTCCTTCTCAAAAATTAATAACGTGAAGTTCCCCTGACTAACAATGCATGAAATGGTGATTTATTATTTATTGAATTTACTCAGTTATAACTGTGAAAATGAAAAGCACGCCTCAGAGGTAACTTTGATTGATTAGACTTAACAAATCTATACAACATGTGATCCTACTGTGCATGTGTGACGTACATGAACGATGTATCAAATTACGATACATGTTTGAAGGCACATGTATCAAACTCAATTATTAAACGAAGCAATCTGTAGTTCCTTTTTCTCTTTATCGACATATATTTACAACCCGTTTTCTCCGACTTAGTTTGAATCAAAGGACAGTTGCAGAAATTTAGCTCAGACAATTAATATGATTTCATACTCGAGATAATAATATGTGATTTGATTGACATATGACTAATTTACATTATTCAGCCAAGAGACAGTTCAGCAGGACTTTTGCCACAGAAACATCATTACAGGCTACACTGAACAGATCCACACGGTATCTTAAAAGAGATTGTAAAATGATTAGCCTCAAGCCAGCCATTAAAAGTTGTGCACTTTTTGCACTGTATAAAATTTGAAGAAATACTAAAATAATCATCCATGTCTCTTATATGGTTAAAAAGTAATATATAGTCCTTTGGTGCATTTTTACCTTTTTTTAAATCAGTATAGTATGTGTTAATTTTTTTTGTTTAAACAACAAAACAAACTGTGAATGAATTGATCAAATAACAGTTATTCCATGAAAGAAAAAAAGGAACACTGTTTGTCATTCATTTGAAGGTGAATGATCTGCAAAGTATGGATTCCTGCACAGATCCTTGCACAGCAACATTGTTCTATTATCTGAATATAGAGCATTCTTCCAAGTCAACATGACACACCGGTAACATCTTAACATCTCAGACAGTACCTAGTATATCAACTTCAAAATGAGGCAGTGTACAGCACCGCTCGTGGGACGTACGGCTTTTTCGTTGAAGGTTAATTGATTTTTCAGTTGACTCATTTAAAAGTGGGAGTTTGTTTCCCTGATCACAACAGACGGGCGGCTCATTCTCTCGGGGCTCTGCGGCGCTTCCCTCGTATAACTCTCCAGACAGCGGCCGGTTATTAAAATATAGAAAGACATAAAACCTCTCTGCCGGTAATAATATCCATCATTGTTGTGCTAAGGGCCCTGTGGTGTGTGTGTGTGTGAGAGGCTCAGCGTATTTCATATCACTCTCTACAACAATAGAAGTATATATGCCAAGAGACATTCTTGGGCATTTTTAATCCGGTCGAGTTAGAGTTATTTCATCGATTTCCTTCAGATTTTGTTTGCAATTATCTGAACTTTCACTGTAAAAGCATATACACATGCACGCACGAATAATACACATGTGCTCAGTCACACAAATTCAATCACATGACTCATTCCCCGGTCTTATGGCCAGGCGCTGATGATGGGCGGACCATGTGGTGTTTATGGGTGGTCATTCCCTTATGGCATCGTGCAAGTCACATAATGGCAAACCTGTGAGACAACCTGTTTGTTTTCATTTATGGAAAAAGTCATTAAGAGCCGCGCGTTACGGGGGCCACAGAGTGTGAATTGGACCGTATTGCCCTTTAAACATGATGCAATGCTGACAGCCTTGAGAGCAATGTGGACTGCATGCTCAGAACAAAGAGTGAGCTCTTAAGAGTTTAAAGAATGCATTGAGACATGTTCATTATGGCCCTGATGGTGTATCACAAAACCCTTCAGATGCATTTGAGCTCTCTGTGAAAGCGCTCATGAAAGAACTGAAGCACAATGCACCAATATGCTGTATACTGTCTAAGTGGAAAAAGTAAATGTTCATATGCAGTCTGGGTACGTCAGACGACCTATCACGACACTGCCCTGTGTCATAACCGACTTGGGTCAAGGTTTCAGTCCTCACAATGGTCAACAAAAGCCGTTATGTGTACACAATACACTTCCCTTCCACATTCCTTCCGACTGCCTGTGAAAGCATTTCCCAAAAAAAGACAGACAGGGATTAAGGTCTTTTCAATTTGAGCAGGATGATTCTTTTGACTTGCCTCTGTTCAACGCCACTCTCCACTTCAAAGGAAATTGGTGGGCTTCCTAACAAAGTCAATCAGGACTTTGTATTTTTTTGTCTTTTTCAGAAGGCAGCTGTCCTACATCCAGTGTGAAAGCCGAATGAAAGGCAAATAATGATGCATAAAGGGGAGACGTAATCGTCCAATTTCTATTGGATGTGTCATGCTAGCATTGCTGTTGAAGGGGCCAAGGATTACTGAGATTGTTTTCCTATGCCGTATTCTCCCTGCCCATTTCATTTCAAAAGGGTAATCATGAGTCGGGGCGCATGTGTATGTAACCAATATTGTTTTCGGCAAGAGCAAAACTGCACTTTGTGAGTTCTTGCCTGAAGTCATGTTCTACTGCATTAAAGGAGATTAGGAGTAACAATAAACAGTGTGGAGTCTACATTGCGTGGGCTGCCGGCACAAACCACCATGCGGCAGTTCCTCTGCTGAAGATCTAAGGTGGCTAAAGTACCCACTAAGCACATTATACAGCTTGTGTATCTCAAGCATGGAAAATAACAGCCAGCATGTGAATTGGGATTTTTTTTTTTTTTTTTTACAGATAGGAAAATGCTTATATCTGTTTGTAGAGGGACATTACACACAAGTACTTTGTCTTTCAATTTTGGAGGATGTGTTGGATAAATCGAGATTCAACCTGAAACTAAACCACTTTTACTGATTTAAGATGCCCCTCCCTGGCTGTTCAAGGGTTAGGGTAAGTCCTCCATTAGAAAATTGTACTTCAGTAAACGTACAGATTGTTTTAAGTGAATCCCTACCCTGAGATGATGAAGTATAAAAGCACTGACAACTGAAAACTCATTTGGCGTTGTCCCATGGACCCTCCATCTTGAAATATACCTGGCCTGCTCCAGAGAAGGTCCATCCAGGGCGCGGCGCAAGTAAGATGGTAATGGGAAACAAGATCATGGGAGTTGTCTGCATTGTCAATTTCTTTGTCCGTTCTTTTAACATCAGGATTAGAACATATTCCTCTTTCTATCATCTCATTCTCAATGCTTCATGTATTCATCATAAAGGTTGTCGACTTTTACACTTCTTTTGATACAATGTCAATACTGACCTGTGTAGGCTGCCTCTCTTTAAAGAGGACCTATCATACTTTTTGACTTTTATGACCTATAAACGTTGTTATAATGATTTATAGTCATGTTTAACCATACTAGCGTATCAAATAATGGCGTACATGCATTTAGACATATTCCCTGCTGACCGTCTGGGGTGGCTGTGCAGAGCACTAAACACTAGGGCAGCCGGTCGAGAAATCACGTGTTCAAATCTGTTCAGAATTTCCTGATATTCTTGTCGTCACGAAAAGCGGATGTTTCCATGTATGGTAATGCTGCAACGTGCTGCTCAGGCAAGCTCCGGCCATGCCCCCACCTTCCTGCTCTCAAATCTCCCCGCGCGCTGCTGAAAGTGTTCCGGAGTGGGGTTTGCAGGAGAGGGGGGAGGGAGCGGAAAAGCACAAAGCCGAGTGTGGAGAGAGACTGCTGTGCGCACTTGAGAGGAAGAGTTTCCCGAAAATCTACATGGTTTTTTGTGTTGTGATTCGTGTCAGGTTGCTCTATAGCAGTTTTTAACAAGAAATTAAGACCAGAAAAGTAGTATAATAGGAGATCTTTAAGTATTTTTGAGCACTTCAGTAGCATTTCTTCAAAGCGTAATGAAAATAGACATTCACTGCATTCACTGTCGATAACCTGCAAGTTGTGAGAGGTTTCATGAACTTTACTTTTTCGTAATCTATCATCATTCACAGCTTTTGTGTACGAGAACATTCCTCTTTTGATTCACAAAATTATTTTGTTCTTCAGAGCAACACTTAATTCCGTAAACTCCACAGCAATAGCATTAGTACTCAGACTATAGGCTACTCAGACTGTGCATACTAAGTATGTGTGATAGCCTGTTTCACACATATGTGACCGACATACTTGACATTGAATACATGCTTCTATGTCTCTTTGTGTGCTTTCAAATACTTGGGTCTAACATGTGATGCTGTGTGTTGTAAGGGCGTGCACTGTCCTTGCTTGTGTGGGAGGTTGTTGTCTGGGTGCTACCTCCTCTGACTGATTCACAGGACTGTTGTTCCAGCCCGCTGTTCTCCACGCCATGACTAGCTGGGTTATCAAACGGCCTCGCCATTATGTCATTCAGGATGAGTGTGGCTGCAGTCAAAGGCTCTGAGTGTTCCATTGGTGGACCTCAACAGTAGTGCCATGGTGAGTAAGACCGTGTACACAGAAAGATCCACAGGCATTGATTACTCACTGTTAGTCACAGCTGGTGACAACAACTGACCCAAGATGTCGCCATTAAATCACCAAGAACCTTGCAAGTGATCTCATATTGTATGTACCTGTGCATTTCTATATAATTCACTAGCTGTATTCATCTAATCTCATAGTTATCGAAGCATTTGCCACTGAAACATTTGGAGTGCAGATTATTGATGCCTGTTCACAATTTGAAACAGGAGGAATACAATTCCACACAACAGTCATGTAATATTCTCCTGCTATTAGTATTGTTTCGGACACTGTGTCAAAGAGTAAGGAATCCAATTTCTGGTTATTTCGAGGGTGTAGTTACAGGTTTTGTTGTTTGGATAAAATCATATGGAGAAGGGATTTTTCAATATTTTTGCTCACAACACAATGAATAATAAATATCCTCAACTCCACAACTACCACAGAGTTGATTGGACACATACATTATTAAACTTGTGGAATAGTCTCAACAGAACGCAAACATTTTAGGAAAGCTAGTATTTATTTAGTTGATTGTTACCGTGCTGCATTCCATTGCAGCTGTGTTTCTATTTTCCGGACATTCCTGGAGTAAATCACCGCCTCTGTCTCCCCCCCCCACCCCCCCCCCCCCCGACAAAGATACTGATTGACATGTGTAAAGCAAAGCAACCTCTGAAGTGGAATGTACTCATTTAGATGGGAGAACCCAACTTAAGAGGATAAGGGCTCAATCCCTGCTGACTCCTTAACCCAAGCCAGAGGCGCTAGAAAAAAGTAAAATTACTTCCATCCCGGCACTCACCAGTTGCAACATGAAAGGGAAATAACTTTTTTCCCCACAACTTTGAAGTGAAAGTTGTCATCTCCGCTCAGTCTTGAGTAGTCCACTTCACCTCTGCCAGCTCCTCGCTCACCGATATTGAAGGTGTGTGTGTGTGTGGGGGGTAGTTGCCATGGTGATTGTCCGTCCCATCCCCCAGGGGGCCTGTCATATTAGAAACTTCCTTCCCCAGCAGTGACTTCCTTCCCCAGACAGTTCCCTGTCACAAAGTGCCAATAGTTTGCTGAGTGTGCATTAATGCCGGCTGACATTTGGCTCCTAGGCCCTGAGAACAGATAGCAGAGGACGGCTGTGATAGGCAGCAGCACGGTGCCACTGCACACCACCTTGAGAGAGCGTCCCTCATGAGCTATCTCTGTCCCGCTGCTTCAATTTTCAAGGGAAACATTTTGAGGGAATAAAGATTGATGCGGCAGTTTGGGAGAAATATGTCTCAGTGTTTGATAGCAGCCCAGCTGAGCTCCAGTCATAATCCGAACTGTAGCAACTGCTTTGAAGTTTTTCATATTCTACGATTCTTAGCAGGTATCTGACAGATGCCTGCTCCCTTGTCTTATTTTGACACAACATGAAGGGCGCTCCCAACCATACCTGCTGAGATACTGCTCACCATCTGTCATTGTGAAAAAAGGCTAATGGCTTCATCTGCCACCGACAAGCGTTTGCCTGCAGGTTTCTAAACATATAAAAACAATTACGTCAGATCAGGTTGCACAATCGGCAGCATAGCACTGGTGCTGCACACTCGGCTGCAGGAATAATGATCTCCTTTTTCTTCTACAAATATTGTTCTCACTCTTCGGATTATTTTGAGAAGACATCGCATCCTGAATAGATACTTTCGGATGAAAGTTTCCTTCGATGGGTTGACATTTCTGCCACATGAAGTAGAATATCAGGGTGAGATTTGTGTCAGGAGGGATCGGATTTGAATGTCAGAAAATGTCTGTAACATACTGTGAAGATCTGTTAGTGGCTGACTCTCCAAGAGCAGCTAGAAAATAGAAAAGTAAAACAAAATAAAAAAAAGAAGAAGAAACATGTCCATAAAATCTCCATAATGCCGAAAGGGGTGACTGGAGAATTAATACGTGTCAGGAAAACATTATTTTAGGATTTATATTCTTAATAAGAACTTATTTGTATTCATAACTGTATTGGCATGACCTTCATGTCATTCAGCATTATCCACACTTCACTGCAAGACCTGGGTTTTATAAGTCACCAGTCTGAACTATGTCTTTAAAATTGAAAATATTAATCTTTCTCCTCAACATGGACCAACGTCATAATTGAAGCAAGAACAGGCACAAATAATGTCATTTCAACAGTCAAGTGTAAATGTTTCAGCAGTGCCACAATTCATGCTGTGAAGAAATGAGAATCCATGTCTTAGTGTGTTTCTAACGGAAAGGGGCAATGGGGAACTGCATGGTTTTAATTCACACCATCAGACTTCCTGTTGGAGCTTTTGATTTCAACTGGATTTACTCATCCTTTGTGTGAGTTTGACCTTAGACAAAGTGTGCACAGTTAAAAAGAGAGGTTAAAAGAACCCAACACGTTTAGCTTAAGCATATTAAGACTCTGAGGGGCATTAAGAGTGTACTATTTACCCAATGCAGGATCCAGACAGCTGATAAATTATCAGTCATTACTCTTTTATTAAATCGTGCGTTGCTCGCATTCATAATATGGTTACATCATTTACACACAGTATAAATTAAAGCTACATGGAGCCCGTACAGTGGTTAAGAGGCTATAGCAGCATTTAACACAGGCAACAACTGGAGTGCTATAGCCTACTCTCGGTGTGTTTTAGTTTGACACCGTAAAAGCTTCCGCGCATTTAAACAGGTCATTAAAAGTCAATGAGACTTACACACAGGGCTGGACTGGGACAAAAAATCGGCCCTGGCATTTTTGGCCATGGCAGCCCACCATGATTATTTATACGATATTCGGAGGCAGGGGTGTTGCACCAAATTCTGGGCCCCTATACAGGAAGTCCTGATGGGCCTTCTGTGAGGCGGTCTTACAATACAAACATGTAAAAGCTATGTTTGTCTATAGTCCAAAACGTATGAGTGACTGGTCCCTCTCTGAGCCAGATAACAACACAATGTTTCTATTGATGAATCACCAAATCATTACGCGTACTTGAACACAACCCCTGTTCTAATGACTCTTAATAACCATGCACACACACAGTGTTTGTCACAGGAATTTGGGAGACTGTGTCGTGGACCCTGAACCTTCTAGGGGGGTCCGGGGGAATGCTCCCCGGAAGATTTTTTTTTAAATGTTAAAGTAAAATTCATCAATCTGGTGCACTTTGAGGAGAAAACTAAGGCTAAATCAACTGTTTGCTATTTAAGCTATTTAGTACTATTTTCTGGAATAATTTATAGACACAGAATGACCAAAAAGCAGAAAGAAGAAATGTACATGTTTAAAAAATCCAGTCAGCTTCGGGAATTTTTTCCCTTCGTTTGTATTTTTTAATGGCCCAATATAGGCCCCTGATCTTCGTAGCCCCGAACAATGTTATTTAAAAAATAACAAAAATGTACTGACGAATGAAAGGCCCCTGATATCTGTTTTTTTTTTGCTAAATACATTTTTTCTGGGCCTTCAAAGACCAGGGGCCTATATTGAGCCAGTAAAAAAAATAAAAAAATAAGTTTTAATTTTTTTGGGTGCAGCCCCCCTCTGCCTTGGGCCCCCAAAGTCTGTCCGCAGTCCGACGGCCCTGAACGTAACTGACCATCGTCAGATGCTCATAATTACTGAGTAGAAGTTGAATGCGTGATAATAGAATTCAATGCAGCCTCTGAATGGGCGGCCCTCTGCTGTGTGTGTGATTGGGCCAGGCCCAGCCTAGAACCATTCATAATGGCCTGGGAGTGCTGGGACAAAGTTTTATTTAACTTTCAGGTGAAGTTGACAGCCTGCACGCACATGTTTATGTCCATGGCACTCCCGAGAGGAAAGGGACCTCGGCCCTTGGCTGTGTGACTTGGCCGGGCCGGGCCGAGTCACACAGCCCAGGGTCCAAAAAAAAAAAAAAAAAAAAAAAAAAAAAAAAGATTTTTTTTTTTTTTTTTTTTTTATGGACCCGGCCCGGCCCAAAATGCCTGCCGGCCCACCGGGACGATGCCCGGTATGCCAGATGGCCAGTCCACCCCTGCTTACACATTGAATGACTTGGATCCACTGGGATTCAGGGATGACGTAAAGTGAAGCTGAACAAGCGGAGCGCGCACAGATGATGAGCGGAAGCGCCAGTGCGCACCTCCCCATGATAATCTGGTTGAGCAGCGTCGCTGTCTTTTCAGCACCACTCACTGACAATCCAACCGAGCGGAGAGGCAAGACAGGCAACACTGACTGACTGCAACTGTATGTGGATTTAGTTTTTGTTTTTTTGTTTATTCCCTCTCTTTCTCTTGAAATATTTTCCCCCGCAGTGAAGGAGCTTTCAAATTCTGATTTCTTAATCTGCTGAAAGTAAGAATTTAGATTTGTTGCTTTATTTATTTTTCAAACAGGACCGACCATGTGGTTGATGGATGTATGATTGTGTTATTCTTTGCTGCGGATTCTGATTTGTTTTTATGGTTTTCATGGTAACACTAAAGCTAGGCGAAGTCTTTTTATGACACTTTGGGGATCTAGAAAATCTCCGCTTGAAACGTGAGGTGTTGTTGAAATAAGTTTATTTGATTTGTTTTATACGGGGGACTTCACAGGTGAAGTCAGTAAAAATAGGAGCTTTCCCACCCCTGTAATACCTGGAACATTTCTATCTGAGTCGGGATGCTGACTTTAGTAGTTGGACTTTTGTACATGCTCAGTGGACGCACTGTGCGAAGCCAGGACGCTACAGGTAGCCGCTTCGTTTGTAACGCCATTCCCCCGGGCGCAGAGCCGGGCTGCGGCTACGGTCCTACGGGGAACCGCGTCCAGAGCACCGGCCCCGTGGAGGACGAGCTCCGGAACACGATCCTCCAGCTGCGGGAGACCATCCTGCAGCAGAAGGAGACCATCGTGAGCCAGCAGGGAACCATCAAGGAGCTCAACTCCAAGCTGGCGCGCTGCGAGGCGGCGGCCGACGAGTCCTCGCAGGGCAAGTCCCGGGGTCAGGGCTCCAGGAGGAAGGAGTACGGAAAGAACACCATGGGGGACCTGCCCCGGGACCCCGGCGAGACCATGGACCAACTCGGCAAGACCATGCAGAGCCTCAAGGGTCGCCTGGAGAACTTGGAGGTAAGGTGGCACAAACATGAATTTCCTGCGTAAACGTGTACCAGAAAATCACTTTTGTTTAGTGCTCTCTTCACCCAACATTAATAACTTGTATTACTTCCCACCAACACTTCCAACTGCACTAGCCTATTTTTTTTTATCAGATATATGCACGTTTAAGCAATGTTTTTCAGCATGTCACTCATATATGCCCTCCAATAGAGCAATATACTCGTCGTGATTATGTCGGCCCTGCAGGAGACCTCTCTGTAGAGCCGCGAGATCAAAGGGTCACACAATAGGCATGTCACATCAATACGTTTGGAATCATCAAATGATAACTGTGATGGTGAAACTCCGCTGTATGAGACTTTTCAATAAGATATGGGCAACAAAAAAAAATCTGTAGGGATTTGAAATGCAACCGTGAATTATGTATGAGCACTGTGTGTGCGTTTGTGTGTGTGTGTGTGTGTGTGTGTGTGTGTGTGTGTGTGTGTGTGTGTGTGTGTGTGTGTGTGGTGTGTGTGTGTGTGTGTGTGTGTGTGTGTGTGTGTGTGTGTGTGTTGATGTATGTTCCACCTCCTGTTTTTTCTTCTTCTTTGCAGTCATGTGACTAATTATTCATAGCAGCTGATGAAATTATTTCCAGCACATTTCACCTGCCCCGAGCTCATGAATTCGAAATGGGATCAAATGCTTCATGGATTAGTCTTATTAAACATTTGTGTTGACCCTGGGAGCTTTGCAACTCAACCAGCCCCCGTGTTCGCCCCCTGGAGACCTCACTCCTGCCACGTGCAGTAATTGAATGAGGCTCAGAGATCACAGAGCATATCCAGGTCACCTATAGTATAGTGCTTTGCATACATTCAAAGGTCTTCATCTCTTATGTCATGTCAACAGTGTAGTACATTTTTCACAACCGCCACACTGTTGATTTAGATTCAAGGTTACTTCTTTATACAGGATGCTGCAATGCTGATCCTCTAGTCTCCATATTCCCTTCCTCTTCTCTTCCTCTTCTCTCTCTCTCTCTCTCTCTCTCCTCTCTTTCTCTCTCTCTCTCTCTCTCTCTCTCTCTCTCTCTCTCTCCTTGGTTGGAAGCTTTAATACCCTGATAAAATCAGGGATGTACTGCAGCTGTGAGGATGCATATTATATTGCATTTTAATCACATATCTATTGATCTGCATCTGCTTAACTTAATGATTATTGCAAAAGTGCATGGTGTTGCTGCTCGCCCATGGCTCCCTAGAGCAAAACCTCTCTCACTAATCAAAGCCATCTGCATATCTCAACAAAGACATCCAGGACCCTGCAGCCGCGGCCTTCATCGGCAGAGTGCTGTGGATCTGTCTCGTTTGAGCCATTCTAGTGCTTCAGTTTTGTATGGAAATATTCTCTCAAACTCTGTGCATGCGTCACAATGTGTGAAAGCATCAATATTGCCTTAATAAAAAAAAGAACATCTGAGGGCAGTTGCCACACAGTGAAGCACCACCTAGGGGTTATCAAGCGTGGCCCGGGGCAGTTTTTTGACCTATTTTTTTTTTTCAAAATCCATCTGCGATCACACTGCCTGGTGTACACACTCCGGCTGACGTCCCACCTTTAATACCCAGCTCAGCCATGGGCGTTTGGCAGGTCACCAATCACAAGTCAGCACACAGCGATACGTTGTCCATCACAAACAATGGTTGTGTATCAGACCTAAAGGTGTGTAAGACCAGTCATATACTGCAAATGTAGAGAGTATTAGAGTGCACAGGATTAACTGGACATATACTATTTTTTATCCTCTTCTTCTCTCTCTCCATCTTCTATCATCCTCCATCCATCCATCCCTCTCTCTCTATCTCTACTTCTATCTATCTATCTATCTATCTATCTATCTCTCTATCTATCCATCATCATCTATATCTATCTACTATCTATCTATCTATCATCATCTATCATATCTATCATCATCTATATCCTATCTATCTATCCATCTACCTTTGTATACATCCTTCTTCTTTTGCTTCCCCAGCAGCAGAATTTGCGTCTGCCCAGCACCAACGTGTCGTCGGCGGGCAGTGTGTCGTCCCTGGCCCCTCTGCCTCCAGAGCTGCGTGACCTGCTGCGGCAGCGTCTGGGGGCGCTGGAGTCTCAGCTCCTGAGGAAGGTGGCCGAGCTGGAGGAGGAGAAGAGCCAGCTGTACAACGAGACCGCAGCCCACCGCCAGCGCACCGAGAGCACCCTCAACTCCCTCCTGGAGAGGATCACAGAGCTTGAGAACAGTAAGCCACTCAAATAGGCGCTGTGTAATGTTATGGCCCGTTATACAACTTTTCGGGTTAACCCTCCTCCCCCACCTTTTTGTCAAACCAGATTTAACACTAATTAGTCGATCCCTGTGCATATTTCTGATGATGCAAGTGGAAACCTTACAAAGTTTTTTTTTTTTTAAAACACTCAGAGCCATTTTCGGAGCAGCTCCGGGTCTACAAAATAAGGCTTGGAAAGCAACGCTGAATGCTTAATTAGTTTAAGAAAATATTGAAGAGATGTCCAGACTCCGGGGTATCACTTTGATCATGGATGTCAGAATAACATATCATATCTCTGGCTAGAGGAACATTATTTCAAAAGATTACTTTTTAACACCACTCACTGGACATTTCCTGTTGGCCCGTGCCCCCCCCCCCCCCCCCACCTCCCCCCCACTGAGCCTAGGAGGGGGGGGGGGGCCTAAGGTTCAGTCGGTTCGGTCAGTGGCTGAATATGGATACAAGGTTTAACCAAAGTTGAATTGCTTTGGATTTAGGAGGTGGACACAGTACAATCAGTCAATACAATAGCCCCACTATCAATACTACCTTTGTAAGCCTTGTTAAGCTCAATGTATACTTCAAGTCGGTCCCAAAGACCTATTGATTCTACAGGGACTTAGTGTTTGTTTGTGGTGTTGTTTTTGTCTGATGGAAACGTAAGGCCTTCTTCACCAATAATATCTTTCTGTTCACCTTACTTCTCTAGGCTTTATATAAGAAATACTTGGGCACAGTTTGAGCCTATAAGCTTGTTCTATGACTGATGGCCTCAGTGGTAGTGGCAGGGGACCATTCTTTATGAAAGACATTTTATATTTACATGATATCCTTTAGTGCTGCGTTGCTGTCTGATTAGTTCTGCAAAAACAAACAATGCTTCCAATATGAGCCAATTCAACAATTTTTAGGCTTCAAACATCGTTTTCAACACGGATGAAACCGTAGTTTAATTCACCAAGTATACAATATGTTTACTTGGTGCAAACTTACAAAGTAGTAAGTATCATCTGGTTGTACTCCATTTCTTATTTGTTTCTTTACCCAGTGTCTCCTGATCTCTTTTTTAAAGGTGCTCAGAGGAGTTTTCAGTTTGTGTTAATTCTTACACCCCCTTTGGACAAAAGCGGTAGTGTTTTTACTACACCAGCTGTGGTTCCTCGGTGAGCGTACCCATGACAAAGGCATTAAGAAAAACTTTATAAAAATAGCATTATTTGCACTGATGGTCTCGTTTGCTGTAACATGTCATTTATGATCTTATTTATGATTAGGAAAGACCGTTTCAGAAATATTTAAAAGTTCCTCGTAGCACCTGTAACTGACCAAAGTCACATTATGATGATCTGTGACGTATATAGCTACAACTGACTCCTATTTGGAAGCTTGTAGATAATTAGCAGGAATATTTCTGTATGTTTAGCCATGCGGAGGCAACAGCAATGTCAATCCATCTGTCAGTTGTTTCCACCGCTTTGGTCTAGACTGAAATATCTCTTCAACTATAGAGTGGACTGTCTTGACATTTGCCACATGTGTTCAAACTCCCTACGGGATCAATTCTAATGCCTCTGGTGATCCCCTGTCTTTTCCTCTAACACTACCAGAAGGAAGACATATGTTGTTTTCATTGGAATATCTCCAGGACTGTTGAAGGGATTGCCTTGACATATGCCACATATGTTCAAGTTCCCTAACAGATCACTTCTTATAACTTTGTTCATCCATGTCCTTTCCACTAACACCACCATGAGGCTGACATTTTTTTTGTTTTTTTAATAACATATCTCCAAAATTTAGGAGTAGATTGTGGTTACATTTGTTACAAGCAGTCATACCTTTTATCCAATCAAATTTCTAGTTTCTCCGCTATTGTGATTTTGCAAATACCTTCGAATCTAATGCCATTCCCTTCAGCTCTAGCCTACCTGTTGTTTGCAAAGCACCAAATGTTAGCATTTGCAACTAACATGGTGAACATCATGTCTGCTCAATGTCAACATGCTAGCATTATTATCATCAGCATGTAAGCATGCCATTGTAAGCATTTAGCTAAACACACCAATGTGCCAGAGCACAACCTCACAGTGATGCTGGCATGGCTCTAAATTATTTATTGTACTGTTCTGGGACTAAATATGGCATGTACTGTATTTATTTCCTCCATTTAAACGAAATACTTAAATTTACAAACCCAAAGATAAAATTACTTGTTTTCTGGACTGATGTGATCAGAAGTAGCTGGCCAAACTTTACACTTTGTCACCCTTATTCCGTTTTACTTTGCTAGCCACCAACATGTGATCCACACTTTCAGCCTCGTCTTCTTCATCCTCATCTTAAATGCAGTCATCCCACTAGTGCTACGACACCTTCATGTGTTTTAACTGTGTCACTCAGACTCATGCCTGCTAGAGTCCTCACCATCTTTATTATAAGAAACAGAAAGATACAAGACCTTTTATGTTTGGATGAAACTTTAAACGATCTAACCATATATGTTCTCATTATTCTCCAACAGGTAACAATGCCTTCAAGTCACCTGAGGATTTCAAGGTGTCCTTCTCCCTTCGCACTAACTACCTGTATGGGCGCATCAAGAAGAGCCTGCCGGAGATGTACGCCTTCACCGTGTGCATGTGGCTTAAGTCCAGCGCCAGTCCCGGCATAGGAACCCCCTTCTCTTACGGTGTGCCGGGCCAAGCCAACGAGATAGTCCTCATCGAATGGGGGAACAATCCCATTGAACTTCTAGTCAATGATAAGGTAAATGGACTCCACTTATTTAGTGCTTTTCCCCTTCTTTTTAACAGACCCAAAGCGCTTCACATTGTTTTATACACATTCACCCATTCACACACACACACACACACACACACACACACCACACACACACACACACCACACACACACACACACAACACACACACACACACACACACACACACACACACACACACACACACACACACACACACACACACCACACACACCCCACTCACCGATAGCAGCAGCTACCACACAGCGTGTAATCTAACTATCGGGAGCAATTTGGGGTTCAGTGTCTTGCCCAGGGACACTTCGACATGTGGCGGGTAGGTGGAGGATTGAACCACCGACCCTGCAACCCAGTGGACGATCTCGCCTACCCAATTCATCACAGCCGCCCTGTTTTTCGTAGGTCCATATTGAGAAACCGTTGTCTTGCTACACGGTGTTCTTTAATTATTTGTTGATAGAGAGGAGGGCAACTCACATTCCTCCATTCTGCCCTGGTTTTTCCGGAGAGGGAAGAGTCAGAGGCTCTGGATCATTTATTATTTGCCTGGCACCACAGCTGTCTGTAATGGTGGTAGAGAGAGTAGAACAGCGAAGAGGCCATTCAGATGCAAAGCACGTGTGAATATGTTCACGTTGGTTCTATCTTTGTGATGTAAAACAAGCAAATCGCTACTGTATGTGCAAGTGAGCACAATAATATTTATACATCTGAGAGGGGATCCACTGACCATCAGCTCTGAATATTTAATTCTGCATCTTATAAAATTTAATATCCCTGACCCACATTCCGGAACACACCAAAGGAAACAAGGGATTCATTAAGAGAACTTGTGCTGCCGGCCCGATGTGTGCTCATTTGAAAGACCGGTTCTCTTTGGACTCTGTGGACTCGCAATGGAGTCACATACTGTTATCTCAACTAACAGTTTGCTTTTTAAGCCCAAGAAAAAAAGTGGTCGAAAATTACGTGGTGAATTATTTTTTACATTTGGTCTTGAAAGAAAATGAAATGTAATCGTTATGTTGATTGTGTGCTGTGATACCTGTTTTTTTTTTCGTATTTTTATTTTCCCAGCAGCACATTTGAACTTCTGCAACAGCGTAGTGTGTTGGGATTTGGGTGAATTTCTTGGTAAAGTGTTTTGCGAAGAGGCTGAGGGAGGATGCATTTTCCCTCACGCACCGACTTGTTTACATTGGGTTTTATTGGCACAGACAGCTCTCCTCGCATGCTTTTCCCCATTCACCATGCATTATACATGTGTTCAAGTCAGACGGATGGGAGAAGTATGGTGGGAAAAAAAAGGGGATGAGAGAGTGGGAGAATTAAAAAGGAGGAAACCGTGTAGAAAAAAGTGAAAAGCTGCAGAGGATGACTATGAAGGTGATAGGGGGTCTCCTGAGGAAGAGACCGGGAGAAAGAGAGAAAGATCCAGGAAAAGGATGAAGTATAAATTGAAAAAAGAAAAGCAATGGGGCAAAAGCAAGCGAGATGAAGGAGAGTGGGTCAGGACTTTTGTGAATATGATTACCGTATGAGCAGCAGCACATCCATGCCTTATTGAACATGTTCACTGTGATAACAGGGTCCACTGGGGCACATTGTTTTGTGCTGTTGCTTTGGCTCCATAATGAAGGGGAGAGAAGCACAAAGCTGCCTCGAAGTACAATGCCCTCTGTATTTTATTAGTGGGTGGATATGCAGAGGGAAATATTTATTGTTATGAAGTAATTGATCACGGTATAGTCAACCTTTTTAAGATCAGGAAAATTCTTGACTTTTCCTCCAACATTCAAAACCAGACAAAAGAAAAACATGCATATGGCATCTCCATTTTCCAAATAAATGGTTGAACTGGTCTAGTACAACATTTAAACTGAGTTATTTTGGCAAGTGTGCATGTGTAATCTGAGGATTATAAATTTGGAAGACTGTTTTCCAAGAAACTTTGCAGACTAATCTGGATTATTCCATATTTTCCCTCAAAGTAAATGTAATGGTCAAATATGTGAGACTTTCTCATCATACATGTGAGCTAAAGAAAATATATGAATAGTTGGTTGGAAGACTTTTTATTTCTGGATATGACCATCAAAACGCATGTCTTTGAACCATGAGTAAAATAAATCACAGACCTTTCTCACAGCAGACACGTTGACATTTTATCACAGAAGAAGCACAGGTATACCTTATAAAGCGTGTATTGGTTTAGGGTGACAATTCGGGCTGCTGGTTTCATTCATGTTGGCTCAGTGAATCATAAAAAAAAGTTACACCTTTTCTTCTCCTGCAATGGCAAGTCTGATGTGTAAAAAAGGCCTACAGGAAATTAGGAAAACATTTGTAAAGTTGTCCCTTTTTGTGTTTTGAGAATTAGATCATTTGTCGTCATTTGAATGAAGATGAGTGAGTCATGCATTCATTGTAGTTCATGCCCTGTGGATGAGGTGTTTTAAATACTAAGCTCGTTCTGTAGAAAACATAGCCCCTCTCAAAGGAATTTATTTTCCAAATTTCTAATTTAAACAATTTAGTGGAGCTCAGACTCAAAGACATTTTAGAATAATACTTTATTCTAAATACGTTTTTTCCCCGTAGACCTAGTCTTATGCCACCTGGAAGTAAATTGCTTCTGTAATTGCAAAGGTGACTTGTATTTTATTTTGCAGTGGCCCTTCCCATCTTTTCAGGTTTAAATCTATCTGGAGCTTTACCTACAACTGTTGAGTCATTCTGTAGGCTTTTGAGATAAAGGCTAATGAGTTACGCACTCACAATCTCATGTGTGTATGTCTGTATCCTCAGAGGACCATGGTCACTGATAAAATAACCAGTTGTTTTTCTTTGATCTACGAACAAAGCACAAAACTGTGAGGACACTGTGTTGCTGTTAGCAATACCCCACTGCTTTGAAGGATGTTCTATGCCTTGATGTCACCTGGGTAATCTACATGTTGCATGGCTCATCCGGAGAATTCTCTGCAGAGTGGCCCGTCTCTTTGAAGCCCCTAACCCCTTCTAATTGCCGTCCTTGTTTGTAACGTGTCTTGATTAATCAAACAGCCTCCCCTCAACTAATCCTTGCATTTTGGCCTGCTTGCTTCTCCTTTTGCCCACAAGTTACTCACCCTCTTGCCCTCCTGAACTCCTCTACAGGTGGCTCAACTCCCTCTGTCGGTGAGTGACGGGCGCTGGCACCACATCTGCATCACCTGGACGACCAGGACGGTTTCTGGGAGGCTTACCAGGACGGAGAGCGTCTGGGCACAGGGGACAACCTGGCCCCCTGGCACCCAATTAAAGATGGAGGGGTGATCATCCTGGGACAGGAACAGGTGAGAGAGTGGAGGGAAGCTTACATGGTAAAGAGAGGAGTGTGTGTATGTCTGTGTCTGTGTGTGTGTGTGTGTGTGTGTGTGTGTGTGTGTGTGTGTGTGTGCTGTGTGTGTGTGGTGGTGCGTCTGCGTGTGTACGTACTTGTACATGTGTTTATGTGGGGACCAGTTTTAGCTTTTAACCACCGGAGTGAGGACATTTTCAGAAAGTGAGGACATAACTTTGTGACAGGCCTTCAAAGGGATGTTTGAGGGTTAACACTAGATTTAAATGTTTGATGTTTAGGGTTAGGGTAAGGGGCCAGGGAATGCATTATGTCAATGAATGTCCTCACAAGTATAGCCGTACAAATGTGTGTGTGTGTGTGTGTGTGTGTATGTCAGTAAGATCCCCGTGAGCTTTCTC
Source organism: Ammodytes dubius (assembly GCA_026122265.1). Taxonomy (NCBI): domain Eukaryota; kingdom Metazoa; phylum Chordata; class Actinopteri; order Uranoscopiformes; family Ammodytidae; genus Ammodytes; species Ammodytes dubius. The sequence goes on along the minus strand of CM047521.1, from coordinate 21,746,640 downwards.
CCCAGTGCCGGAGGCGCAGAGCAGGGAGCAAGGGGATAGAAGGCATAGACACTCTTCTCACGCTATCGTGGCCTTTTCACTATTACCTCATTTATCTATCTCCAAACTACACTGTAGCGCCCTTGGGAGATGCCTCAATAAGTTATCCTAGCAGTTCAGCTCCTTGACAGCACCATGTACTGTATATACTTAAGAGAATGCAAAGCTACACATAAATAATCTCCGCAGAGAGCCATTAACTTATACTGCATTGGTTTGGAGCATAAGGAGGGCGTAGTTGTCATTCACCCAAGGTTAAATTGCTTAATGTTGCACAATATTGGATTTCACACAACTCTTTATAAAGTGGCTGTGCACAGGAAAATATTTAGTCCTTTTGCATTTTAATGAATATAATTGATCAATTGATTCCATAACATTTCTTTTTAGTATAAATTAAAGGTCCAAAATGTACATTTAGGTGTACACACACACACACACACACACAGGGCCGGATTAACGCACAGGCTAACTAGGCTACAGCCTAGGGCCCGACGTGTGGAGGGGCCCTTTGATTGGTCAGACTTTTTTTTTTTTTTTTTTTTTTAATTTTTTTTTTAGAAAGGGGCTTGGGGGGGCCCCCCCAAGCCCCCCCTTAAAAAAAAATTCTTGATAAATAATTCTTGAGCAGGCTACCGGGCCCTAGGCCTCATAGTAACTTTTCATGTTGCATTGTCAAAGAGCTCAGTCACTCATGTCAATAACAGGGTCCAAAAAGGAATACGCCTAAATATAAGGAAATAAATCATCATGGGCCCCTCAACTAGTAGGGGAGAAATACAAAAGCATAAGAAAACAGCATTAGTAGCTCTGTCTAAGGGGCTTCATGATGAGCCTTTAGGGCCCCCACACACATACAGGAATACGATTTCTATGTGTAAATTCTATGCTGTTCATAAAAAGTAGCTATCCACCCTGTATCTGTTGAAATGAGTCTCTCCATCATAGAACATGAGTCTGCAGACCAATCTACTGTACTGTTTTTACAGTAGCAGAGTAAAGAGTGCTGCCTGATTAAGAAAAATCTGAAAAATAATGTTCCTGCTGCATCTCAGGATTTGATATAGCCTCTAAATTTTCCCCTCAAAGTGCACCAGATTGATGCATTTTAATTCAAAAGGCACAAATTGTCTTCCTGGGGGGATGCCCCCGGACCCCCAACAAGGACCAGGGTCCCTCCCACAGTATCCCTAAATCCTGTGAGAAAAACTGACTTCATTAATATGTTTTTACCATTAATTGTATATGTGCTGAAAAGTCAGTGTACCTGACTGGATAGGTAGGAGTGGGGGGGCCCTTTAAGAGTCTGCACCCAGTGGCCCATCATCTCGTAAAACTCTACAATCTGATTTCTTTTTGCGGGAAGCATGCACAAGCATGCACAAGAAATATGTATTAAATTTTTTTTTTTTTTAATAAGATTTTTCTTTTCAAGAAAATACAAAAAAAGTGGGGGGCCCCACACTAGGTCTTGAATGGGGCCCCCAGATCGTTAAGGCCGCCCCTGGTTGTACAGGTAGAGTTTGGCAGAGTAATTGAGAATAAAATCAGAAATTAAAGTAAATAACTGGATAGTGCGTCTCTTCCTCCCCTGATTCGCTTCCTCTCCCCATGAAGTCAGTCCCCTATCTTTTATTTTATTTTTTATTAAATTAAAACTTTAATTCTTAATGAGGCAGGAGGGGCTCATCTTCCAGTCGCCGCTGGACCCTAGGGAAGGCTGATGGATTGGATTTATAGCGCTTCTCTCGCACTCAAAGCACTTTTACAGGGCTCCAGCTATCATTCACACACAGTCATAATGGAGGTGGTGAGCCATTCAGCGCCTGTGGCCCCTCCGACCACCACCTCAGACATAGCCTACCGCATATTTTTATTTTTTAATGTAAATATAATTCAATCAAAATGTACATAAACCTCTATAGGTCCGTGAAGTTAGACACCAGGGATGTGCGCGAGTAGGCCACCTCGATTGGTAAAAAGGCAAACTCGAGTTTGTTTGTTTTTTTTCTTTTTTTTTCGGTCTGCATTCCGCGATGCGCAGCGGGTGGCAAAAAGTAAAGACGTTAAACTCAACGGAGAACGATCATTGTCTTAACAACACACTAACACTAACAAGCATCATCAGCCCTTAAGTGAAATGAGTGATGCCAGTCTGATAGCGAGAGATCAGAACTGAGCGCTGTCTTCCACACACCGCGGCTCGCAGCTCAACTGACAGACAGCTGAGTGCTGTCTGTGAGCCGGACAGAGAGCGACGGAGGGATCCTCCACCTCAGCGGTGTGTTTGGTTATAAGTGAACGTTGCGCCAAAGCGTTACAAAGGGGGGCCCCACAGAAGGAATAGCCTAGGGGCCCATGACTACCTTAATCCGGCCCTGCACACACACACACACACACACACACACACACACACACACACACACACACACACACACACACACACACACACACACTTTAACTCTGGCTTTATCCAACATCTAGATTTTTAGTTTTTAAAGAACTGCAAATGTTATCTTTATACATACAACTCTTTATAAATGGAGAAAATTAAACATTTCCAACTTTGAATAATGTATTCTAATGTATTTATTAAAAAATTGTACTGGAATATTTTTTTTTATGTAATTAATTAACTGGCAAGGTTTTATGATGATATCTCTTAAATTGAAAATGCTTCCCTAATCACCTGCAGTGTCTCGTCATAATCTAATTACATTTCCTTTTCCGAGTTCATTTTTGTAAACTTTCTCTCTTGTGTTTCTCCTTGTTGTTAGGACATTGTGGGAGGCCGTTTTGACGCCACCCAGGCCTTTGTGGGCGAGCTGAGCCATTTCAACATGTGGGACCGAGTGCTGCGGCCTGTGGACATCGTGGGTCTGGCCAACTGTTCAGCCTACATGCCCGGCAACGTGGTCCCTTGGATTGACGCTAACGTGGAAGTGTTTGGTGGTGCAACTAAGGCCGCTCTGGAGATCTGTGAAGACCGTGCTTTTGATTCCTAAAGGATCCATATAACCACTGCAGGTTCAAGAAGCTATGTATTTTTTCAGACATTGTTGCTTCAGTCAAATCCCCAAAGGAAAGGGTGTATCAGTGCAACATTTTTTTCACATTTTACATTCATATGCTGACTGCGTATAGTCTCAAAGACTCAAATGATTATTGGATTTCACAAAGTCCAAGTGTCCGTTCAATTCCACGCAGCCCGAGGATATTACAGCGGACTTCAAATTAGTCTGCTCATTTGACAAAAAATATATATATGCTGTTGCATCGGTCTACTGTAATAATGATATGACCTACTGTCATTCTGCGCCTTCTCTTCAGTGGATCTGCTTTCATTTGACACCTCTTTGAAAAAACTGTTTTTCTTTGGTTTGGTTTCATCCCTCACACTGACAATGCTGCACCGTGTTCGTAGCGAATTGCAGCCCATAGTTGAGGCTTTGATGTGCCGTGGAACACTGTTCTTGAGTTACATGGTAGAGTACTACATGCTGTGCTCTTTTGCAGTGAATGGTCCATGAGTTCAAAGTGTACGACAAAAAGTAACCCCTCCCTACTGATTCATTTTGAGGCATCCCAACATGGCAGAGAATGTCTAAATATTATGCATGAGCCCGAGCAGTGAATGGGAGTCAAGCTCAGAAGTGACATGTGTGCATGCTTCCTGTCAATACACAGGGTCTGTGTGGTGCGTCCAAATAAGCCAATGCCGCGTGCTGAAAACATTACATAAGAGTGTGTGTGTGTGTGTGTGTGTGTATGTGTGTGTGTGTGTGTGTGTGTGTGTGTGTGTGTGTGTGTGTGTGTGTGTGTGTGTGTGTGTGTGTGTGTGTGCGTGTGTGTGTGTGTGTGTGTGTGTGTGTGTGTGCGTCTTGCGTGTAAAAAGGACCAGAGATTATGGAGGAAGAGGAGGACATATTCCATCTTGTAAATCTACGCTTAATACCTCTCTGCCCCTTGAGCAGCTGCCATGTCCCAAACAGCTTTATGGATGGGCTGGCTCCGCTGCAGGTTAAGAGCGATGTCGGGACAGCTGCCCAGCCCCTGACGTATCCACAGAGCCATGGAAGCAGGCTGATTGCCCAGTCAGGGCAGTGTGTGTGGGATTGACCTTCATGGACCAATCCTTAATTCCTCATCCGGGTAGTAATTATCTGTTATGAATGAGTGTAGCGGTGAGCAGCTATACTTGTCGGATGGTATTACTCAAAGCTTTGTTGAGAGGGGGGGGGTTTCAAATAAGATCACCCCCTCTGTGGACATTCTCAATACCCTTAATGGCCTCTCTATGGACCAGGAGAATAGTGTTGATCCATGGGTAGAATTTACTTTTCAAGAAACATTTAAGAAATAAGTGGATTTTGGCACCACATAGTGAATAAAATTGACGCTTTCATTTGTAGCTTTATTTATGTCACGTTTAAACGTCGTGGTGGATATTTGTTTCAATGTTTTTGATAAACAGTAAAATGCTGATATCAAGCCTGGTGTTCGAAACAATGGAAAAGAGGCAACATAGAATACCTTTCATTCCTGCTCGAGTTCCCACACACACACACACACACACACACACACACACCACAGTATGGCAGAACCGCCATTGATCTTCTGTTGCGTTAAAAAACTGTAGTTGAATATATAATAGAAAAAAATATAATGCAGTAGGTTCCTGGACAGCGCAGAATGTTATCAAAGTAAGGGGGCACACTCAACATTTTATAGAATTTGTTGGATATGTCACCAACATGTTGTGATTGTTCCTCATTTGGAGTGTATGTTAACAATGTTTCAATGTGAAATCAAGAGATGTCTTTCCTGTACTAATTCTATTTTTTCTTGCTTTTTTCTGCTCATGATTTTTGTCCATTAGCAGCACATTATGTTTAAAAAAAAAACGGAAATGCTTTGTTTAAATAGTGAATGGCCTTTTGTGAGAACCATATGTGCTTTTTGCCAGAGGACATTTCAACGTTTCTTTGTCAGCTTTTAAAAATCACTCGCAGTACAGACAATGAGGGGCACGATAAAAAAATAAAAATAAAAATGTGTTTGCTATCATTGTTTTGAAGTCACCGTCGAGAAGGGTACTCACGTGGTTGAATGTCCTTTTTGCACCCAATGAAAACAGTGAAACAAGTTCCGGCAGTGTGGCGATCAAAGGGAGCAACTCGATATTGTGACAGAGTTGCTGAAACGGCTGCTTCCACCATTCAAGCAGCTTTGATTTAAATATCATTGCACTGCATTAGTGATGAGGTCAGAGCCAAGCATCACCCTGCCAAGGTCGTGAACCGTTTTCCTAATCAGGAAGCTACTTAAAGGCCTACTTCACCGGTTGGAATATGAAGGTGTATTGAACTCTGAGATCCTATGTAGTATAAATGTGCAAATAAAAATTAAATCGGATCATTTTAGCCTGAGAAAAGGCAAAAAGAGTGTTTTATGGTCTCACTTTCTAACCCTACAGTTTCCTTCTTGTGACATCATAGTAAGGGTTAGGATTAACAGCTGGGCCAAGGGAAGACTGAGGGAAGAAAAACCTCATTCATTATATTATAATAGTGATTTTATAATGATAGAACGCCGGTTCATTATGGGTCAAGTATTCCTTTAAATCTCTGATGTAGATTAACAAAGCTCGCTACTTTTTTTGGTCACATTTCTTCTAACATAGATGTTTGTCCCTTTGGTATATGAACACATACAGTATCATTTGTATGCCTAGACCTAATACACATGAAAGGGTTCATCTTGTCACCGGGACAATGTAATGCCGTCATGAGGAGAAATCCTCTGGATTGGCAGACGTCCAGGTGGAAATGAAAAAAATAAAACAAGCGGATTATGGAAGCTGCTACAATGTAGGACACCGGGAGCCTTCTTCGTTCTCCTCCATACATACTGCCATTGTGTTTGTGGTGACGCACAGGGGGCCCCTGCTTTTTTATTTTTTAATAGAAAAACTATTGAAAGGCCTCCAAAAGACAACAAACAATGTGAAATATGTGTGTTTGCGACTGATGTTTTTTCTTTGTTTCAGCATATTCTGTTCTTCTCATTTTAATTGCATCGCTATTGTACCATTCACTGCACACTCCAGTATCCTCTAATGTTAAGTACAAATTATTTATTTAAGAAATCATTTCAACTTGCGCTTGAATAAATGATAAATACATTAGTCTGTGTAGAGCACATTGTGGATTCTTTCCAGAAGTCTGAAGAACAAAAGACTTCTTTAGCATTAATGACAACGGGTAATATGTGGATCCACGTCTAATCTCCTCAACACTCCTGGGTATGAGAGAAAGAAGAAAAGTTGAACATCCGATGAATTCTGATTTGAATTAATGCCAC